>JAVXUO010001288.1:0-36194 GCA_033065855.1 Escallonia rubra | reverse complement strand
GCACAGTTTGTATCCTAAACAAACTTCATTGATTTTTCTTGCGTAAGCTTTGTCAACGGACTTGAAATCATTGAGAAATTTTTGAAATAATTTACGGCAGTACCCTGTTAGTCCCAAAAGGGTAATAACCTCTTTCACAGTAGCCGGTCTTTGTAAATTTAAAGCTGCTTCAATCTTTACCGGATCTAGGAATATACCTGCACTAGATACACATGTCCCAAAAATGTAACTTGCAAGAGCAAAAATTCACATTTGCTAAACTTTGCGTACAATTGCTTTTCACGTAAAACTTGCAACACTATTCGCAGATGGTACTCATGTTGTTCATGGTCGTTGGAGTAGACAAGAATACCATCAATGAAGACTACAACGAAGGAATCCAAGTATGGCTTAAAAACACGATTCATCATGACCGTGAAGGCTGCTGGAAGATTAGTAACACCAAACGACATAAGAAGAAACTCATAATGACCATAACGTGTTCTGAAAGCTGTTTTGGGTACATCTACTTCCTGGACTTCCAATTGATGATAGCATGATCTCAAACCAAGCTTAGATACTGTTACACTATGTAATTGATCAGACAAGTCATCAATGTTCGGAAGTGGGTACTTGTTCCTCGCAGTCGCATGGTTTAATTGCCTATTATCAATGCACAATCTCAGCGAACCGTCTTTATTTTTAACAAACAATACTGGTGCACCCCATGGCGATACACTTGGGCGAATTTAATCAGCTTCGACCAGTGTCATATTTATGCAAATTTAGGGCAGCATACACTTAGAATTAGAGAGTGATCAAAGAAACAATGTGAAAGCACACATGTTCAGCTTTTCAGAAACCCATAGAACGCTCAAATCCGACGAGTATTAAATGAGATACACATGTTTAAAGATCAACTTAGAATCTGCCTAGATTTCTCTAATGCAATTCTAACACTGCTTAAGCACGTAGCAGACCATATATATACACCCCAATGACTAAAACCATGCTCAAGGTTGCTCATGCGTAAAACCCGACCTTTGACAAGATTAGGGTGTTGAACTCATCAAGAGCTCCCTCTTTTGTCAAGAACAGAACATCCAACCATCAATGGTTACTAATCCGAAATCATCACAGCAAATTCTCTTTTTTTTTCTTCCTTCTTCAAGCTCTAAGACCTCCTCTCTAGTTTTTCTACAAGTGTTCTCGGTTTTGCTTCAAAAGGTAGAAGACATGAGTCACTAAAGTTTAGAGAAATCTCCTGAGTTTCTCCCTAGAGAAACAATTGTTTCAATGGTATTAGGCCCCTTCCAAGTCTTACCAATAAGAACATGACAAGCCAAATCAATTTCTAGGCTTAATAAGCTTAATTAGGACTAGTTAACCTAGATTAGTAACTAAGTAATCACAATTAGCTTAATCAAGATTAGGGCAAACTAATCAAGCTTAGTCACTAAGTAATCACAATTAACCTTGACTAATCTAGATTAGCATAATTACGATTAGGGTCAAGTAATCATGCTTAGGGATAACAAATCATGCTTAAGACCAGCTAATTAGGATCAAGAATAAGCTAATTCACCAAATTGAGGTGCTTTTTTGCCAACACAAGCATACAACTTGTTCTACATAAATAGGTAACGAAAAACCACTGAGAAAATGCATAAGATCTTTCAATTGAGAAAGATATCACGCTACACGCATCATAACAAGAATGAAATAAAGTTTACAGCTAGGTAAACTAAGGTCCTCAAACCTACCCCTCCTTAAGAGAATTTAGTCCCTAAATTCGTACCTCACTAAGGACAAAGATGGGGATACTTCTCTCTGATTTCAGCCCCTCTCTCTCCCATGTAGCTTCTACAATTCCATGGTGTTCCCATAACACCTTAACAAGTGGTATGATCATGTTCCGTAGCCTTGTTCCTTTCGGTCCAAAATCTGAATCAGTTGCTCGACATAAGATAAGTCATTCTGAACCGGATCCGGTTCATAATGCAATACATGTGAAGGATCAGGCTCATACTTCCTCAACATAGATACTTGGAAAACATCATGTATACCAGGTTGCGATGGAGGCAATGCAACCCGATATGCTATTGCACCAATCCATTCCAAAACCTCAAAGGGACCAGTGTGTCAGTTTTCCTTTCTGTCCAAACCTGGTAACCCCTTTAGAAGGTGAAACGCGTAGAAATACATGATCACCTCTAGCGAATTCCAAGCCTCTTCTTCTTTTATCCGCATAACTTTTCCAGCCTGCTCCTACCGTTAACAAATGATAGCAGCTCGCCTTGATTGCTTAAGTGGTTTCTTGCACCAATTCGGGTCCAAGTAACTATTTTTCACCAACAAGTAGGAGTTTTCTGTGTAGGTCTTATGTGGAGTTTTGTGTGTAGGTCTATAACAGAGAGAGAGCGCGGAGCGCCAAATCATGGAAACAATAGAGTAATGGCTGATGAAGGAACTCAAAGAATGAATAATCCTGAGTTTAATGGCTGAAGGTCAGGATTTGCACAACCTAAAGGTAAATGTAGAAGAGCACTCCACTGGAAATAATAATCATGTGACTAATAGTGGATTACTGGAGGCTTATCAGATACTCCAGCAAGTTGTAGATGAAATGAGACAAATGGGTGAAAATCCCCCTGTAGATACAAATATGCAAGAAGTAGTGAATGAAGGGAATGTTAGAGGTGCTCAACAAGTTGAGCAACCCCGGGATATGTTGAATACTGCTCAGCTGTTGGGAGATGAGGGTCTTACCCTTGATAGGTTTGTTAAACTGATAAAGAATCTATTCTTTGGGAAGCCTGATCCAACCTTAGCCGAGGAATGGTTGGCTAGAGCGGAGAAAAATCTTGATACTGCTAGGATTTCGAATTCTCAGAGATTGGTGTATTCTAGCTTTATGCTAGAGGCTAGTGCAGAAAGATGGTGGAAATTGTTATCTATGAAGTGGGAGAAGGAAGGAGTCCCGTCGACTTGGGAAAACTTTAAAAGGGAGTTCACTAATAAGTATGTTCCAGCGGTGACCCGAGAGAGGAGAGAAGTAAATTTTATAAAGTTTGAACAGCGAAATATGTCGATATTAGTTTATGAATCACAGTTTACTAATTTAGCCAGATTTTGTCTGCATCTGGTGGATACCGAAGAAAGAAAAGTAAGAAATTTTTTTAAAGGTCTGAATAAGGATCTTCGGGATAAGTTGATCCCTTTGCAGTTACAAACTTATATGGCAGTTGTTGATAGAGCATCAGCTATTGAGAATGATTTGGAAGAGCAAAAGAATGTTGATACATAACCATTTAGAGCACCGTCATACGGTGGACAAGGAAACCGTAACAGTGGGAATGTGAACCCTAGTGGAAGGGGCTGAGGGAATACTTGGCAGGGAAATTTTCGAAGGGCTTTACAAGGAAGAAATCATAATTTCTATGGAAATGGTCAGGGAAGAGGTCGAGGTAATCAAATGAGTGGTTATACTGGTAGTCAAGCTAGCTTTGCAACATCATCCCCAGGTGACAATAATAAAAGGAGAAATCAGACTGAGATATCAAGCACGCAACCATCAAAGCAGGCAAGAATTGGAGAGCGATGTACGTATCATAATTAGACTGGACATACAGAGAATGAATGTCGCAAAAAGATGGGTTTGTGTATCAGGTGTGCTCAGCCTGGACATATCGAGAAAATTGCTCTTATTCTGAAAATCAAATTATGCCTCGAGATAACCAAGGTAGAGGGAATCTGCAAGGGAATGCTGAGAGGCCAAGAGTGCAAGGACGAGCATATGCATTGGAATCTCAGGAGGTTTGAGATAGTAGTGGAGTTATTGAAGGTACACTCACTATTTTCCAATGTGTTGCTAGAGTACTATTTGATCCTGGTTCTACCCATTCATTCATTTCATCATATATGGTGCCCATGTTACCCAAAGAACCTGAGTTGCTACCATATGTGTTGGATGTTAGCACTCCTCTAGGAGAAAGTACTCTAGTGAGTCTGATATATAAATCTTGTGCAATGATTATGGGTGAGCAAACGGTATATGCTGACTTGATTGTTTTGCCTATAAGAGGATTTGATGTATTGTTGGGAATGGATTGGTTGTCATCTAATCGGGTATCACTAGATTGTTTTCATAAGGTCGTGACATTTACTACATTTGATGGAGAATTATGTAAGTTCCAAGGTAGAAAGGATGGGGATATGAATATTATTTCAGCTATTCGAGTAGAGAAATTACTCTCTAGAGGTTGTATGGGATATTTAGCTTATATGGTGGATAAGCAGAAAAGAAATGTTAAAATAGAAGATATACCTGTAGTAAATGAATTTGTGGATGTATTTCCTGAGGATGTCACAAAATTACCTGTTGAGCGGGAAATAGAATTTGTGATAGAATTGTTGCCGGGAACAGTCTCAATTTCAAAAGCGTCGTATAGGATGGCTCCGGCTGAATTGAGGGAGTTGAAGTCACAGTTACAAGAATTACTGGATAAGGAGTTTATTCGACCTAGTGTATCACCATGGAAAGCCCCAATTTTATTTGTTAAAAAGAAAGATGGTACAATGAGGTTGTGCATGGATTATCGATAGTTGAATAGAGTAACAATAAAAAATAAGTATCCACTACCGCACATAGATGATTTGCTTGATCAGTTACAAGGGGCAGTGGTATTTTCTAAGTTGGACTTGAGATCTGGATACCATCAATTGAGGATAAGAGAGGAAGATATTCCAAAGACGACTTTCCGTACAAGATATGGACATTACGAATTTGTTGTCATCTCGTTTGGATTGACGAATGCTCCTGCAGCCTTCATGGACTTAATGCATCTAATTTTTATGGAGTTTTTAGATCAATTTGTAGTAGCTTTTATCGATGATATTTTGGTCTATTCAAAAAGTGCAGAAGAGCACGAGCGTCATTTGAGGATTGTACTCCAAGTACTACGGGATAAGAAATTGTATGCTAAGTTTAACAAATGTGAATTTTGGTTAAAGCAAGTGGCCTTCTTAGGTCATATAGTGTCTGAAGCAGGGGTGACTGTTGACCCGTCTAAAATAGAAGTTGTTTTGAATTGGCAAGTGCCAAAGAATGTAGCAGAAGTTAGAAGTTTCTTGGGATTGACGGGATATTATTGTCGATTTGTACAAGATTTTTCAAGGATAGTTGCACCACTGTCCACATTGACTCGGAAGGAAGTGGCATATCAGTGGACTGATAAGTGTGAGGTGAGTTTTCAGGAATTAAAAACGAGATTAACTACAGCTCCAATTCTGACTTTGCCTAGTGGAACTAAGAATTTTGTGGTGTACAGCGATGCTTCAAAGGAAGGATTAGGCTGTGTTTTGATGAAAGATAGGAAAGTTGTGGCTTATGCTTCGAGATAGCTGAAGCCCTATGAACATAATTATCCAACGCATGATCTTGAGTTAGCAGCGATTATGTTTGCATTGCATAAGTGGAGGCATTATTTGTATGGTGCTGAGTTTGAAATTTTTACTGATCATAAAAGTTTGAAATACTTATTTTCTCAGCAAGATTTGAATATGAGACAGAGAAGGTGGATGTAAGTACTCAATGATTATCACTGTACAATTCAGTATCACCCAGGTAAAGCCAATGTTGTTGCATATGCACTAAGTAGGAAAGTGCAAGTTGCTAGCTTAATGGTGAAAGAGTGGAAGATGATTGAGCAAGCTTGTTCATGGGAGTTATCTATTACTGAGTCAGGAATTATTCTTGCAAATTTACAAGTGAAACCAGTGTTATTACAGAGAATCCAGGAGGAACAAGGAAGAAATTTGGAGTTGCAGATAGAAGTGAAGGATAAAGATGGAACCTTTAAACCTGAGTTTTCTATGAATATTGATGGTGTCTTACGATATAAAGACAGGATAGTTGTGCCTAACAATGAAGAGTTGAAAGGAGAAATACTGAAAGAGGCCTATAAGTCAAAGTATACAGTGCACCCAGGTGGAACAAAGATGTATCGGGATTTGAAATGTAATTACTGGTGGAATAACATGAAAAGAGAAGTAGCTGACTTTGTTTCAAGATGTATTGTATGTCAACAAGTGAAAGCCGAACACCAAAGACCGGCGGGTCGATTGGAACCATTACCGGTACCCAAATGGAAGTGGGACCATATAACAATGGATTTTCTTACAGGATTGCTAAGGACCCGTGATGGGCATGATTCAGTATGGGTGATTGTGGATAGAGTGACGAAATGTGCTCATTTCTTACATGTACTTAAGACGTACTCATTGGATAAATTAGCCCGAGTGTATGTACAGGAAATAGTTTGATTGCATGGAATACCAGTAAGTATTGTAAGTGATAGAGATCCAAGATTTACGTCTAATTTCTGGAAGAGTTTGCAAGGTGCATTGGGTACAAATTTGAGATTTAGCACAGCATTTCATCCTCAAACTGATGGAAAATCTGAGAGAACTATTCAAACATTGGAGGATATGCTTCGTGCATGTGTGATAGATTTCAAATGAAGTTGGGATCAACATCTGGCATTGATTGAATTTGCTTATAATAACAGTTATCATGCCAGTATCGGTATGGCACCATATGAAGTTCTATATGGACGAAAGTGTCGCTCACCAATTTGTTGGAGTGAAGTCGGAGAAAGGAATTTAATTGGGCCACAAATAGTTCAAGAGACCACTGAAAAAATTCTGTAAATTCGGCAAAAGATTTTGATTGCTCAAAACCGACAGAAAAGTTATGCTAATAACCGACGAAGAGAGTTGGAATTTTCAGTGGGAGATTTTGTATTTCTCAAGGTGTCACCATTCAGAGGAATAAAGCGATTTGGAAATAAAGGAAAGTTATCACCGAGATATATTGGCCCTTATGAAATATTTAGATCGTGTTGGGAATTTGGCATACCGAGTCGCCTTACCTGTATCCTTAGAAGGAGTACATGATGTGTGTTCCATGTTTCTATGTTACGAAAGTATAACCCTGACCCATCTCATGTGATAAGCCCTGAGCCGATATCAGTCCAATCAGATTTGTCATATGAAGAGTTGCCTGTGCAGATTTTAGCTTTTGATGTGAAAGTTTTGAGGAATAAAAGCATTTCGTTGGTTAAATTCTTGTGGCAAAATCATGAAGTGGAAGAAGCCACGTGGGAAAAAGATGAGGATATGCGGAGAGATTATCCGTACCTATTTGGTAAGTTTAAGTTATGACTTTGGGGACCAAATTCTTTTAAGGAGTGAAGGGCAGAACCCAACATTTTATATGCTTTGATTTCATATTTAAGTATGATTAGATAAACCATTTTATGTGAAAATGGTTATGATGAACTATGCATGATAACATATTTGAATGTATGTTTAAATGTTAGACACCTTGTACTAAGTAATTTTTTTGTACTTTGGTTAGCATTGCCGTGCTTGCTAGGTGGCATAATCTTGTCTTGCCACCTCATGCTTCCAGCCTTGTCATACTTTTCTTAGCCTTGTCATGCTTGCTAGGTGGCACAACCGTGTCTTGCCACTTCGTGCTTAAAGCCTCGTCGTGCTTGACTTTTCCACCTCGTGCTTGAATTTTCCACTTCGTGCTTAAAGCCTCGTGCTTTGAGCCTTGTCATGCTTGCTAGGTGGCACAACTGTGTCTTGCCACCTCGTGCTTTGAGCCTTGTCGTGCTTGCTAGGTGGCACAACCGTGTCTTGCCACTTCGTGCTTAAAGCCTCGTCGTGCTTGACTTTTCCACCTCGTGCTTGAATTTTCCACTTCGTGCTTAAAGCCTCGTGCTTTGAGCCTTGTCATGCTTGCTAGGTGGCACAACTGTGTCTTGCCACCTCGTGCTTTGAGCCTTGTCGTGCTTGCTAGGTGGCACAACCGTGTCTTGCCACTTCGTGCTTAAAGCCTTGACTTTTCCACCTCTTCACCTCCACTTGACACCTCATACTTGCTTCTAATTTGATATAAAAGACCCAATTGACATGCTTAAATTCTCTTACCTCGTATTTTAGAGAAAAGTGCATGGAAAGGAACCAAAAACCTCACAAAATCTAGAATTAAGGCTTGTTTTTTAAAGGGAACCTCAAGCAGTTGATTTGGAAAGTTTCTATGAGCTTCAAACAGTATTTTGAACGTGTTTTGAGGAGTATTTTGAAGGTGTTTCAAATCTGAAAATTTGGTTCTTTCATCTTTTCTTTAAGTAAGATAGTTAAAGCTTTTTCATGGGCTTTTAAGACATGAATATGGATATATGCTATGTTAGCGTAACTCTTTTAGTATGAATCATTTGTCAAACTTTTAAATACTTGTTAGAGACTTGTTAATAAGTGAATCTAATCATGTTTAACATATTGGAGGTTATGGAAGACGTGAAATAGGTTATGGTATGTGTGAATTATGGAATTGTGTCGAATTAGACATGGTTAGAATATGGTTTTGGACATGTTTGTTAAGTTCTATAATTGAAGCTCAATTGCTGAATATAAATGATTATGTTATATGTCCAAGATGTTATGAAGATGATGTTACATCCTTTCATTGTAAGGGATGGTTGACATATTGTTGATGATTATTATGCCACCCCATTCAAATGAATGGGGGTTGATTTGATTGTGTTTGAGTAGCAGTGCACCGTATGAGCCGAACAGTTGTATCTCCGACTGCTACCCGAGGCAGTATCGATATTCAATTGTTTTTGGTTACTTTGCCTTTGGCCGAGGCATAGGTTGTGATCTTATATCCCGGGTGTGGTGACATAAGGGCGGCCTATTGATGGGATTGAATTCGGGAATGGTAAACTCTTGTAATGCTCAACTAAGTGTGAACATGTGATATGTGTTATGTGCACATGTAGAACTGCTTAATGTGATTGAATTGTAATAGCATGCATTATCAGTATTCTTGAGTTGAAAGTTACATTAAATGTATTTGATTATCTTATTGAGCCAATGGGATGACGGGTTTTTACCCATAATAACATTTTAGATCAAGGAGCCGGTCCCTCGAAAGGCAAGGAGAAGGTGTGAGGCACGGTGAAAAGACGGGCAAGGGGTCACTTGTACATTTGTGAATTAAGTTGTACTCAAATAGTATAGTATGTCAACTTTGAGATATGGCAGAGAGCTTACTAGGTGTGTTTTGTAATAGTAAACTCTTTAATTTGGTATAATATGGTTTAATTACCAAGTGAGTTAGAATGAGTGGTATTATCAATATGATGTGACTAGTTGATATGTCGTAATGCTCCAGCCGGGTTGAGATAACCTTAAGTTGGGTCGTTACAACTTCTCTCTGATTTCAGCCCCTCTCTCTCCCATGTAGCTTCTACAATTCCATAGTGTTCCCATAACACCTTAACAAGTGGTATGATCATGTTCCGTAGCCTTGTTCCTTTCGGTCCAAAATCTGAATTTGTTGCTCGACATAAGATAAGTCATTTTGAACCGAATCCGGTTCATGATGCAATACATGTGAAGGATCAGGCTCATACTTCCTCAACATAGATACTTTGAAAACATCATGTATACCAGGTAGCGATGGTGGCAATGCAACCCGATATGCTACTGCACCAATCCGTTCCAAAACCTCAAAGGGACCAGTGTAGCGCGGTACCAGTTTTCCTTTCTTTCCAAACTTGGTAACCCCTTTAGAAGGTGAAACGCGTAGAAATACATGATCACCTATAGCGAATTCCAAGTCTCTTCTTCTTTTATCCGCATAACTTTTCCAGCCTGCTCATACCGTTAACAAATGATCGCAGGTCGCCTTGATTGCTTCTGTGGTTTCTTGCACCAATTCGGGTCCAAGTAACTATTTTTCACCAACTTCATTCCAACAAGTAAGAGGTCTGTACTTCCTGCCACAAAGAGCTTCAAATGGTGCCATTTCAATGCTAGAGTGGTAGTTGTTATTGTACGAAAACTCCACGAGTGTCAAGCGATTATCCCAGTTACCTTTCAATTCCATAGCACATGGTGAATTGTTCTTTCGCTTTGACCATCTGCTTGCGGATGGAAAGACGTGCCTAAAAGCAAGTTTAGTTCCCATTGCATCTTAAAAATCCTTTCCAAACCTCGAAGCAAAATGAGGCTCTTGATCTGAAATAATACCCCAAAAATTTCCTTTTCCTTATGCAAAATTTGTATATTTCTGAATAAATAGTTTGTGGTCTTTTGTTAAAACTAAGAAAATGAATTGGGATTGTTTCTGAAATTTTTGGTCAAATGAACAGTAACTTTTAGTCGAATTTAAAAGGTTTTAGTCGACTAAAAGAGTGTTTCAGTCGACTAAAAGTGTTTCGGTCGACTAAAAAGTGTTTAAATTGTGTAGAAATGGTTTTCTGGACTTTTAGTCGAATTTAAAGGTTTTAGTCGAATTTAAAGATTTCAGTTGACTAAAAGTTTAGTCGATGAACAGTGATTTTGAATAGTAACTATGAACAGCATTTTTGAACAGTACTATGAACAGTGGTTTTGAACAGTACTTTCAGTCGACTAAAATGTGTTTTCAGTCGACTGAAAGTTGTTTTCGGTCGACTTAAAGGTTTAAAATTTTATCCCCTATAAATAGTGTTCTATTTCATTCCTAGCCCTTTTGTTCTTGATTTCTTGCTCCTTTGCGGCGAAGAGAGAGAGAATAGGAGGCTTGGGAAGCTCTTTGGCGCTAGAGTGGTGCTTTGAGGTTTCTTTGGTTCAAAAGCTTGTTTGAGGTAAGGGTTTATACGATTTTTGCTGTGGAAAGGTATCTTCGAAAATCCGAAGGCTTATACTTTCGTCACTTTTGATTCATCTATGCTCGTTTGTAATTGATTGCTCCACTTTGGCCTTCTTGAGAACATTGTTCACCCTTTCTCATTTGTGCCTTAATGATGCTCAACTTTGAATTTGTACATTTGTGACCGTCAATTTAAGATTGACATTGACTATGTTGAACAACTCTCAACTTGAGAGGGTCCTTTGGACACATATTTGTTATACTAGAGAGCCAAAGCCTCCTAGTACGCTCCGGAGCACACGTTTGATGTTTGATGTTTGGTTCGACATTTGGGTCTTATGACCACCATAGTCATCGTATGTTTGTAGCGTACCCGACATATAATTGAAATGTGTTTTGGGTTAAACGCTTAATGACGTTTGTTTTGGTATTTGACAGTAAGATATGATTGCACTTTCGTACCTCCGGGCTTGTATTTGATTTGGGTTCTTTGGACCACCTTATGAACATTTCGTATATTTGATTCGCCTTATTTGCATCGTGGTCAATTGTTATTATTTGTTCGTCAGATATTTGATTTTGTTTTGGACTACGAATCATCGTATTTGCTTCCCTTTTGTTTTCCCCACTTACTGGGCTATTCGAGCTCACCCCCCCTACTCGTTTGTTTTGTCCTTTACCACAGGTATCAGACGTGATTTTTGGGCGTGGCATGTTTGGGGGAGATTAGAGTTTTTAGTCTTTGTTAGTATATTTGAGCAATGTAAATTATTTCGCCGCTGCGTTTGGTAATTATTTTGTAAAGGAATACTCAGTGGAATTATTTTGGTGAATGGATTGTCTTGTATTTTTTTTTGAAGAGATATTTTACCTTAGAGAATTTACTTGCTCTGTCTATACCGGTACCTTTAGAACTGTAAGGGTATATTATGGAATTTGATGATAGTCGCGGACTCGCGTTTTCGGGGCGTGACACATTATCTGTCGTCTCAAACTGGCATCATTCAGAACACACATTCTCTTACCAATTCGGAGCAAACCATCACCCTACAACGTAAAAATCTGATTTGGAACTCAAATCTTTCAAAATAGCTTGTACTTCTGGATCTCGTGCTTGTGCTTCGCTAATCCTTTCTATCAGAATAGGCTGCACCCTAATCTGAGCGAAGACAATACCTGTCATAAGCTTCCAAACGCATGCATCTTCCAACAATTTCCACTCTTTATCATCAAGTGTGCAACCATAGCTTTTCTACTCAATGCATCAGCAACCACGTTAGCTTTGCCCGGATGATATTGGATGGTGCAATTATTATCATTCTGAAGTTCCATCCATCTACGTTGCCTCATATTAAGTTCTTTCTGTGAAAATAAATACCTCAAGCTTTTATGGTCCGTGTACACTTCAAACGATGCCCCATACAAGTAATGCCGCCATTAACGCAGGGCAAATAAAATTGCTGCCAATTCCGAATCATGTGCAGGATAGTTTTGCTCATAGGATTTTAGCTTCCTCGAAGCATAGGCTATTACCTTTTCCCGCTGCATTAAAACACAACCCAAACCAACATGTGAGGCTTCACTGTAGATTATAAGGTTATCATTACCTTCCGGTAGAGTTAGAATAGGGGCCGAAATCAATCGTCGCTTCAATTCTTGGAAACTACCCACACACTTTGTATCCCAAAAAAACTTCATTGATTTTTGCGTAAGCTTTGTTAATGGACTTGAAATCATTGAGAAATTTTTCAAAAAATTTTATGGCAATACGCTGCCAGTCTGAAAAGGCTACTAACCTCTTTCACAGTAGCCGGTCTTTGCACTTTTACAGCCGCTTCAATCTTTACCGGAGCTACAAATACACCTGCACTAGATCGAGATGTCCCAAAAATGTAACTTGATAGAGCCAAAATTTACATTTGCTAAACTTTGCTTACAAATTATTTTCACGTAAAACTTATAACACTATTCGCCGATGGTACTCATGCTGTTCATGGTCGTTGGAGTAGACAAGAATATCATCAATGAAGATTACAACAAAGGAATCCAAGTATGACTTAGAAACACGATTCTTCATGTCCATGAAGGCCGCTGGAAGATTAGTAACACCAAACGATATAACAAGAAACTCATAATGACCATAACGTGTTCTGAAAGCTATTTTGGGTACATATTCTTTCTGGACTTCCAATTGATGATAGCATGATCTCAAACCAACCTTAGATAATGTTGCATTCCGTAATTGATCAAACAAGTCATCGATTTGCAGAAGTGGTTACTTGTTCCTCACAGTGGCATGGTTTAATTGCCTATAATCAATGCAAAATCACAGCGAACTGTCTTTCTTTTTAACAAACAATACGGTAGGCCTAGACCACCATCAAACTACAAGAATCACCGCTATAGTTCTAAAAGTAACGATATAAACAGAGCAACTAAAACTTCTAACATAAATCATCTTTGCATAACAAAAGTCTATCACAATTCAATCCCAAAATATTCCCTTACAAAAGGACTGTCTATGAGCAGGGGCTAAACAAAATATTCCAATACATTACAATTCAAAGACCCCTATCTGGGTGAGATTTCAAGTTACAACTACAAAGTTTACGATACTAAGCAAAATCTCAAAACTCCATCATTGCCATATCATTCATTGTCACTTCCTTCACCTGTGGCAAAGGCAAGGTAGAAAAGAAAATGGGTGAACTCGAATAGCCCAGTAAGGTATCAAAATGATAAGTTATCGAGCAAAATAAATAGAGATGCAAGGAAATATTAAATGGAAAAGAGCAACCCATATCTTATTATCAATTATGGAAGCAACAAAGTTAAGCATGTAATCGCATAACACATGACTAATATATGTCGGGCATGCTACAACACACGAAGACTATGTTGATCATAAGACCCAAATGTCGAACCAAACATATAAATATCAAACGTGTGCTACCGGTAGCATGCTAGGAGTCTATTGCTCGCTAACATCTCAAACATGTGTCCAAATGACCCTCTTAATCTGAGAGTTGTTCCACATAGTCAATGTCAATTTTAAATCAAGGCACAAATGGAGGAGGGTACACAATGTTTTAAACGAAAACAAAAGTTAAACAAACCAAAGTGAACCAATAAAGATGAACATAATTGGACAAAGCATAAGCTTTCGGATTTCGAAAGTACCTTCCCACAGTAAAAAGCGATAAAATCCCTTAACTCAATCAAGCTTTTGAACAAGAAAAACCTAAAGGCACCACCTTAATACCAAAGGATCTTCCTAAGCCTTCTAATCTCTCTATCTCTCTCTTTCCACCAAAAAGGGAATGAAACAGAGAACAAAATAGCTAGAAAGAAAATAAATAGACTATTTATAAGAAAGAAAAAATTACACTATTCATTCGAAGCAAAAGATGTTTCATTCGGCTCAAAACTTTAGTCGCGAAAATGCATTTCCCAAAATCTTGATTTTTCATTCGACTGAAAGCTATTCATTCGACCGAAAACTATTTCCATTCGACCAAAAACTTCAGTCCCCATTCTTCCTCAATTCAACACAATTTTTATTCGAAACAAAGCGGTTTCATTTGACCGAAAACTATTCATTCGACCGAAAACTCTTCATTCTACCGAAAACTCTTTCATTCGACCGAATCCCACAGAAACGTTTTCCACACTTTACTCAATATTACGAAAAGAACAAAACCTTATTTATTTTTAAGGATATAAATAAATAAATATATATATATATATATATATAAATAAATATATATATATATATATATATATATATATATTAGCGTAAGAAAATTAAACATTTTGGGGTATTACACAGCCCATGGCGATATACTTGGCCGAATCAGGCCTTTATCCAGTAGTTCTTGCAACTGAACTTTCAACTCTTTCGACTATCTTGGAGCCATTTTATATGGAGGTTTAGAAACCAGACTTATTCCTCGTAGTAACTCAATAACAAATTCAAATTCTCGATCAGGGGGGTAGAGCTTATATATCATCAAAGAACACATCACTAAACTCACGAACAACTGAAATATCTTCAATTTTTTGCTCTTTCTTACCGTCATCAATTGCATAACGAAGGTACCCTACACAACCACTAGAAAGTAACTTACGAGCATGAATAGTAGAAATAATAGGTGTTGAAAAAACCCCTTTATTTTCGAAAATTTTCAGTATACCTTGTTCCAAAATATCAAAAGTAACACTCTTAGCATGACAATAAACATTAGCACGATGTTGAGATAACCAGTCCATACCAAGAATGACATCCAAATTCTGAAGGGGTAAAAGCATCAAATCAGCGTTAAGTCCCTTACCACACACTATTACTAGGCATGATCTATTTATGGCGTCACTAAGTAAGGACTCCCCCGTAAGTATACTCACCACGAGTTCATATGGTAAACTCTCAGGTTTCTTACCCAAATGATGCACAAAATGTGGGGCTACATAAGAATGTGATGAACCTGGATCAACAAAACTCGTGCCAAGTGCTGAAAAGTAAAAAGCGTACCTCCAATCACTTCGGCCGAATTTCTTGCCACCCCTTGTCCCAAAGTAAAGTCCCTTCCCTAAAGTCTTGGTTTCAAGGTACCTCGGTTCGTGCTCGTTCCCTGCTTGCCACTTTAATGAATCGATTTTGGCCTCCGATTAGGACAGTCATTCACATGGTGATCCAAGGATCCACCGCCATAACATTTCCCTTCCTTCCTCCCGCAAGAATCAGAATTATGCCCAACCTTACCACAATAAGAACAAGTCAATTTGTACCCTTATACTTGCTGAATTTGTTGAGTTGCAAGCTTGCCTTTAGGTTGTTGCATGCTTCTTTGATCATTATATGCCCTTGTTCTTTACACTTTATTACCATCAGTGTTCAAATTCCTTCCACCTTGCCAATTCGAAAGATTTAGTCTAGTTCCACTCAACCGTGCCCTTTTCCTATGCATGTCCCCATCACTCTTCTCAATGAGCGAAGCTCTGTCTACCATTTCGTAATAGCCATCAATATTGAGAATTGAGATATTTTCTTGAATTTCATGCTTCAAACCATCTTGAAACTTTCTAACCCTCATATCTTCTCCCTCTACCAAGTACGAAGCATGCCTAGCCAATTATGTGAACTCGGTTGCATATTGTTGCACCGTTAGATTACCCTGCTCAAAATTCAGAAACTCAGCCTCCCTTTTCAGTTTAACACTTCGAGGAATGTTGGTTTTATCGAACTCGGTTTTGAAACATTCCCAAGTGCGAACTGTTTGAGCTGCTGTCCATTTGCTATCAATCATTTCCCACCAACAAGCAGCATCATTTGTAAGTCTAAAAGTTACGAGTAATAATTTTCATCTCCTCATTCAGCCCCATGGTTTTAAAAAATTTCTCCAAGTTCCTAATCCAATTTTGAGCTTTGTCCAAATTACTCTCTCCGACAAACTCTAGTGGATGCATATTCATGAAATTCTTTAGCATTTCATATTTATCTTGCCCTTCTAGATCATGGTTAGATCCTCTGTGGTTCAGATTTTTATTTTGTTGATTCTCCATGTAAGAGACCATACGCCCCAATATCATATACACATCTATCAAAGCACTGTCGGTGTCATTCCCCGAAGAACTTGCTTCTCTGTCAGTCATTCGTACCTATAAAGAGGCATGAAACTAGAGAAGTCTAAAGTTCTAAGATCAAGCTTAAGACTTAACTCTGAAGATCATATCATGGCTAATAAGCAAAACTTATGCTCTGATACCATCTTACTTGTTACGCCCCAAGAAGCGACAACACATATGCTAACACGCTAACCTTCTTCCAAAGGTAACCAGAGCCCGTTAAATTGCATTTGAAATTGGAAAAAAAAAACCACCCATAAAGTTCTTAAGACATAAATTACATTCATCCAACTTTACAAATCCAAACTTATAGACACATAAACACACCACACTTTTTCACCAACTCATAAACAGATGATACATAGTTACATAGCACACCTCACTCCCTATTTACAAGTGAACAAGGACTTACTATCCCCGATTCTCGGGCACAAATGGGTACTCAAAGTTTTCCTCCCTAACGCCCTCGCCTACCACTTCCTGATTCTCTCAAATATCTAAAAAGTATAGATGGAAAGGGGTTAGCCACAGCTAAGTAACGCAAACATATGGCCAACATAAACACTATCTTAATCATAAAGAGCGTGTATAAGCCAAACAAAACATGATTATCTTCAACTCATGCAGGGCATATGATAATATGCTGCGAATGACCGATAATTAACTCAAGCATGATACATATCATAACGACTCTAAGAACCCCAAAACATGATTCGAATGCTCATTCACCTATCATCCTTCCTCGGTAAGACCCTAAATTGATCACTCAAAAGCTGAGCCGATAAAATTCAATTTATCAATGATAAATTTAGACCTTACATAAGACTTCACACATATTGACATCATACGTGGCGCAACGTAATGCCCCTGGGAGGTTAACCTGCTGAGCAAGCTCAACATATATCCAGTTTCCATATAACCTAATTTGTCGGCCTTCGACCCCCGACCACTACTTTCGAAGACTAACATGATTTATAGCATGCTATAATGCAAAGAGAATGTTAAACACATCAAGTTTCATATAAAAATATTAATATGCATTTCTTAACACAAAACAATTTCAGTGAAAGCTGACCAAATCCAAATCTAAGCAATTCAAAGTAACATACACTTCAAATTTGAGAGTGATATAAAGGAGAATGTTAAAGCACACATCTTAAGCTTGAAAAAAAATTAGAGAACACTAAAATCCGACAAGTTATGAATGAGATAAGCTTGTTTAAATATCAACACGAGATCTGCCCAATTTAATCAGCTTTGACCAGTTTCCTATTTATGCAAATTTAGGGCAGCATAAACTTCGAATTAGAGAGTGATCAAAGAAAAAATGTGAAAGCACACTTATTCAGCTTTCCAGAAAGCTATATACACACCAACAATTATTAAAACCATGCTCAAGGCTGCTTATATGTAAAACCCTACCTTTGACAAGATTAGGGTGTAGAAAATATCAAGAGTTCTCTCTTTTGTCAAGAAGAGAACATCCAAACATCAATGGTTACTAGTCTGAAATTATCACCACAAATTCTCTTTTTTTTTTCTACCTTCTTCAAGCTCTTAGACATCCTCTCTAGTTTTTCTACAAGTAGGCACCACCTCTCTCTTCTCTTCTTGCTTTTGCTTCAAAAGGTAGAAGAAATGAGTCACTAAAGTTTAGAGAAATCTGCTAAGTTTTCTCCCTAGAGAAACACGTGTTTCAATGGTATTAGGCCCCTTCCAAGTCTTACCAATAAGAACACGACAACCCAAATCAATTTCTAGGCTTAATAAACTTAATTAGCTTAATCAAGATTAGGGCAAGCTAATCAAGCTTAGTCACTACGTAATCACGATTAACCTTGTCTAATCCAGATTATTATAATTACGATTAGGGTCAGGTAATCCTGCTTAGGGATAACAAATCATGCTTAAGACCAGCTAATCAGGATCAAGAATAAGCTAATTCACCAAATTGAGGTCCTTCTATGCCAACACAAGCATACAACTTGTTCTACACAAATAAGTAACGAAAAACCACTCATAAAATGCATAAGATCTTTCAATTGAGAAATATATCACGCTACACGCATCATAACAAGAATGAAATAAAGTTTACAGCTAGGTAAACTAAGGTCCTCACACCTACCCCTCCTTAAGAGAATTTATTCCCTAAATCCGTACCTCACTAAGGACAAAGATGGGGATATTTCTCTCTGATTTCAGCCCCTCTCTCTCCCATGTAGCTTCTACAATTCCATGGTGTTCCCATAACACCTTAACAAGTGGTATGATCATGTTCCGTAGCCTTGTTCCTTTCAGTCCAAAATCTGAATTGGTTGCTCGACATAAGATAAGTCATTCTGAACCGGATCCGGTTCATGATGCAATACATGTGAAGGATCAGGCTCGTACTTCCTCAACATAGATACTTGGAAAACATCATGTATACCAGGAAGCGATGGTGGCAATGCAACCCGATATGCTACTGCACCAATTCGCTCCAAAACCTCAAAGGGATCAATGTTGTACGGTGCCAGTTTTCATTTCTTTTCAAACCTTGTAACCCCTTTATAAGGTGAAACGCGTAGAAATACATGATCACCTATAGCAAATTCCAAGCCTCTTCTTCTTTTATTCGCATAACTTTTCCAGCCTGCTCCTACGCGTTAACAAATGATCACAGGTCGCCTTGATTGCTTCCGTGGTTTCTTGCACCAATTCGAGTTCAAGTAACTATTTTTCACCAACTTCATTCCAACAGGTAGGAGATCTGCACTTCCTGCCATAAAGAGCTTCAAATGGTGCCATTTTAATACTAGAGTGGTAGTTGTTATAGTATGAAAACACCACGAGTGCCATGCGATCATCCCAGTTACCTTTCAAATCCATAGCACATGCTCGTAACATATCCTCCAAGGTCTGAATTGTTCTTTCGCCTTGACCATCTATTTGTGGATGGAAAGATGTGCCTAAAAGCAAGTTTAGTTCCCATTGCATCTTAAAAATCCTTTCCAAACCTCGAAGCAAAATGAGGCTCTTGATCTGAAATAATCCTTACTGATATTCTATGGAATCTAAAAATCTCTTTTATGCACATACGTGCCAACTTCTCTAAGGTGTAATTCACATTTATAGCAAGAAAGTGAGCAGATTTAGTAAGTCTATCAACAATCGCCCAAGTAGCATCATGTCCATTTCGAGTTCGAGGTAAACCTGATACAAAGTCTATGGTAGTATGCTCCCATTTCCACTCGAGCACGGATAACGGTTGAAGTAATCCAGCTGGTTTGCGATGTTTCAACTTAACTTGTTGACATGTAAGACATTTGCAACAAATTGAACCACGTCTCTCTTCATGTTACTCCACCAATAACTGTATTTCAGATCCTTATACATTTTAGTACTTCTGGGGCGGATAGAATACTTGGACCGATGTGCATCTTCCATTATCTGTTGTCTCAAACTAGCATCATTCGGAACACACATTCTCTTACCAATTTGGAGCCAACTATCACTGTGCAACGTAAAAATCTGATTTTGAACTCAAATCTTTCAAAATAGCTTGTACTTCTAGATCTCGTGCTTGTGATGCACCTTAATCTTTGCAAAGACAATACATGTCATAAGCTTCCAAACTCATGCATCTTCCAATAATTTTCACTATTTTATCATCAAGTGTGCAACCATAGCTTTTCTACTCAATGCATCAGCCACCACATTAGTTTTGCTCGGATGATATTGGATGGTGAATTATAATCATTCAGAAGTTCCCAATATTACCCGTTCATCAAAGTATATATAGAAAAAATTTGTGCCCTAAACCGGTTAATCCTCTCATTTTTCACTTACTCGTATTTCTCTCCCTCTCACGCTGCCGTAACGCAACAGACAAATCTGCCACCATAGCCCACGCGAGAGATCCACCACCGGCGCCACTCCGTCAGGCGTCTTTCCGTCACTCAGCCGTCAGTCCATCAGTCAGATCAACCCTTATTTTCACTTTTCAATTAGATTTCTCTCCCTCTCATGCCGCCGCAACAGATCTGCCACTGCAACCCACACTAGAGATCCACCACCGGCGCCACTCCGTCAGCCGCCGTAGCAGCACATCTCACCTCTGCACTCCATCAGTCGAGTCAATCCCCGCTCAAAAAGCTCACATCCGCCAGTTCCACCGCTGCTGTTCACGCCGTTCGACACGAAATTCTACGTGGAAGGTTAGTCAGTCAATCACTCGCTCTCAAACTTACTGCATTGTTGATTTTTTTTGCTATAATTCGTAATTACTGTCTTGAACATAGATGTATAATTTTATATATTGTGGTGGATTTGGATTTGGGCAGTATTGTTGTATTTTGTTGTGGATGGGAATTTTTTTGGATTTGGATACTTGTGTTGAATTGTTGAATTTATCAAAACATGTTACTATACTGTTTTCAAGGCTTTAAGCCTTTGGATTTGTTTCAGATTTGGATTTGGGCAGTAAATCAGTCCATAATTTACTGCATTGTTGAATTATATGTGGAATTGTTGAATTTTTTTTGCTGTAATTCAAAATTAATGTCTTGAACATTGATGTATAATTGTATATATTGTGGTGGATTTGGATTTGGACAGTATTTGTGGTGGATGGGAATTTTTTTGGATTTGGATGTTATTTGGATTTGGGCAGTAAATCAGTCCATGGTTAATCTTTTTGCTATAAATCAAAATTATGAGAATAATTGGATTTGGATTTACTTAAATGTAAGTGAAGATCCGGAGGATAGTGAACTTGTGCTACATTTGCCTATCAACGTGAACATGGATGGTTCGTTGGATGCAAGAAGCTTGACGGGTTTGAAGACTTGAAGTTTTAGTTGATGTTGAAGGATCGAAGACTTTAATTTTAATAAATTTATGCATGTGATGATGTAATATTGTTAAAGTTTACTTGTTTTATTTTGGATTGTGGGTGGGGAATCCGGGGCTAGATGCTTGCAATTATTCTTACAGTACTTAACAATTAACATGCTAGTAACTAGTAAGTATTTAGTAGTAAGTAATTAAGTAAAGTAGGAGACTATGAGTTATATTTGACATAATTTTTAGTTTTTGTTAAATTGAAAACCATTTTTACAACTTCCAAAAACATGAAATGTGTTAGCAAAAATAAGCAAAAGAAAAAAAAATATGTCTAACAAGTAAGTTATAACTAGTGAGAGGTTATTAAAAGCTGTTTATATAAATAAAAAAATTCAAAAAGTTTACATTTACCCGCGGTTAATACTCGACCCGCAAGGGTAGGGTACGGATCCAGGAAAAGCCTAGCCGAGAAAAATCAGGTAAAATTTACCCGACTCATTTTTATCCAGACTCGACCGGGTTTTACCCATACCCGGTGGGGTATACCCGTTTGCCAGGTCTAATTGTGCATCAGCATTTATCCAAGGTTGCACATACCAGTTTCAGCATGTTTATCGATAGTCCGGTGCAGAGTGTTCTTCTTTTGGTGCTTTGGTTTCAGTGGTTATGTTTTATCTATTTTGTATGCCAGTGTGGCATATTTTAGCCTAGGTTAGACCTACTGGTTAGCTCTTGCTTTGCAAGACTTGCGTTCCATTGTTGTATTCCTGGGGTATGCCCCTTGCATATGTTAAACTTGTGTTTCATCAGTTGATATATATTTTTATTTACTGAAAAAGGGAATCGCAAAGAGCCATTAGGCAAAATTCACGTAGAAAAAATTGAGCATGCAATGGACTGGAAAAAGATAGACACTATCACGACTGTCCTAAAGGGGAATCACAGAAGCCCCTAGACAAAATGCGTGGAGACAATGTTGAGCATGCGATGAACTGGGTGAACAAAAGATGGACACTATCACGACTATCGTGAGAGGAATCATATGGGTTCCCCTAGACAAAACTGCCTCAGATAATGCTAATCATGAACCGCAAGACAACTGTGGTGAAAGGGGAATCACAGGGAGCCTTTAGACAAAATATTTGCACGTAAGGCTGACCCTGGAATAAAGGGGAACAAACAAACACATAGCCCTTAGAATAAAGAGGAATCACAAGGAGCTTCTAGACAAAATGGATGCAAATAAAATTGACTATGCAAGGGACTGGATGAAGACAGGTGCTATCAAGACTGTTGTGAATGGGGAATCACATGGAGCCCCTAGACAAAAAAGCATGCAGACAAAACTGACCATGCAATGGACTGGATGAAGACGGGTGCAATCACAAATATCGTGAAGGGGGATCATGGGGGGCCCCTAGACAAAAATGCATTCGGACAAAACTGACCCTACAATGGATTGGGTGAGGGTAGACTGTATTACGCCTATCGTGAGAGGGGAATCACATGGAGCCCCTAAACAAAGCATGTAGACTAAACATGTAATACCCCGCACCTAAAGTATGGTTTACGGTAAATCCTAGAATTTTAGTTAATTTTTTAGCGACGGTTGTGCTAATATAAATTAATTGGGGGCTTTAGTGACGATTGCCGCCAGCGGCATTGATTGTGACCTTTAGCGACAATTGATAGTGCTCTTAAGTTGCAAATTCACGAGGTGGGGAGAATGTGACGCCTGAAACTTTTCATTTGTCGATGAATTTTTTTTAATCTTAATCTAACGAGTTTGTGGTCTTTTAAAGAGATGTGGATGAAATGAGAAAATAACTAAGATGGGTTGTGAAATTTGTGTGTGATTATGTGTTTGTGAGTGTATGAGTGCAAATGTACATCTAATGTGTATAGGTGTGTGTTAATGGAGTGGAATGTGGGTGGACGGGTGCATGTAGTGCGGGGTGTGCATGTTTGTATGTGTGTGTGTATGGTGCGGGTATAAAGAGTATGCATATATATATATATATATACAGGGTGGTATGTGCGTGAGTAATGTGTTCATACTGGATTGGACTGCAGGCCGATGATGTTGTGCGGTGGTATATTTCTGTTAGTGTACGTGGTGGATATGTGCGAGTATGTTGAGCAACGGATGGACACTATGTGTGTAACAGTGTGCAATATGTTGTGTGCATAATGTGGGATGCGTTATGGAGTTCTTTTTTGGCTGTAGGGTAGCAACGATAGTGGTGGACTAGTTATGGGTTTATTAAAAGGTGGCACCTGTAGTGGTAGGTTGGTTGTGGAAGTTAGCAACCGGGGTGTTAGATTTTGGTGGTATGAACAATAAAATGGAGTTCGGTGTTACGATTGCAATATTGTTGCGGTTGAAAGGGTGGTTTAATTATGGTGCTTGTGGTGGGTTATATGGCGGCGGTCGATGGAATTTAGGACTGTGTTGATTTGTGAGGCAATCTATCGGGTTCAACTATTGATGGTTGTGGCGTGTTTACTGGAGTGGAACGGTGGTGAGTGGGATGTGTATGACTGTATTATGGTGTCTGGGTGGTTTGTGTGTGTGCCACGGTGGGTGTACAATGCACGTATTTGGGCAAATGTGTAGGTATGGTGGTTGTTGAATGATGGGTGTAACATGGGTGCATATGGGACACTGTTGTGTGGGTGTATATTGAGTGAGGAGTGCGGTTGTGTATATTTTAGCAATAGGGCATGCTTGGTGGGTTAGTGACATCAAGTCAGTTGAGAGAAGCTCGACAACTGTCGATGAAATGCCCGAGAAAGACATGGCAAGTTGAACACGATATTGGACGGGCGTGTAAAGGTCGGACAGTTGACTGTGGCATTGAGTTGCTTGAAGACATGTTCAACGGGGATGTTGTGTTGTGATCGACGATGCCTTGGGTTATAGTAAAGTTGGGAGCATGGAGATAAAAAAAATGTCCTTGACCGTTCTTTTAGCCAGATGTAGCAACGGGATTGTCGTTCCAAAGACTTTGATGTGGGAAATGCATAGCGTCAAGTAAGTGACCATTTGATTCAACTAGTGTTTTTATGTATATCGTATATGTTTATCTTCTGTTAAAAAGTGGTTTATTAACTTTGATTGTTTTAATTACGTTTAGCTGCTCTGGCTTGGTTTGCTAGAAAGCTATTGAAAAACCGGACCAGCATGTAAATGATACTTAGAAATTTTAATGGAACTCAAATTTGAAATATTTGGTGCAAGTGAGATGTTTTGGAATTTAATTTTATTGTGAATATTGAACAGCTTGAACACTATTGAAAGGGGGTGTAAAGATGGTTCGACCATCAATTGATGAGTGATTGTGTTTATGATGAACCAAAAGGTGGTTTTTGTTTATTCGATTGCTGTGTCTCATATCCAACGGGAGGAAATTAGATTTTGGGCCCTGGTCAAAGGGACTTGTACGTTGTCGCACAATATTGTTGCATCGTGGCTCGCCCTTACATCCACAATATTGTTTATCCCGGATGGAGGATGGATTTTGGGTCCTAGTCAGTGGGACCATACGCTATCCACAATACATTGTGAAAAGAGATAGGATGGCACCCGAGGTTATATTTTGGTTGTGGTGCCCCATATCCACGGGAGGAAAATGGGTTCTGGTCCTGGTCAACGGGTCCATACATTGACACACAGTACTATTATTTGTTTTTTGCCCTTGCATCCACATAATATTTATCCCGAGTGTAGAAGGGATTTCGGGCCCTAGTCAGGGGGGCATGTACGCTAACCGCAGCATATTGTTTGAGCTGATGTGGGGATAGAACTGTTTGTCGTGAGGTCTTATGCTGATGATTTTATGCACTAGTTTTGTTCCATGTGCTCTATTTCGTTTTACCGGATGATTACTTACACTATGATTTTAGATTTCTTAATATTGCTATAATAAAAGGTGAGTTATTTTTTTTTTTTGACATGCTATGGTCCACCTAGTTGAATCATTGGTTACTTACTAAGCACGTGGAAGCTCACTTCTTACTTATCATTTCAGGTTTAAAGGTAAGGTGATGATGTGGGATCGTAACCTTACGGTGGAGCTCCGAACACTGTATTAGATGAGTTGTAACCTTACGGTGGAGCTCCGAACACTGTATTAGATGAGTTGAGTTCTATTATATGAGTTCTTGTAAGAAGGATTGGAATCACATTCAAATAGTAAATTTTTATTTGGAGTTGTAAAGGTTCAATTTCCAGGGCAGTTCATATTGGTTTTAGCGAGTAAGGCTTGGCAGAGCCCTTGGTTGGAGTCTAGTGGGCCTGCAGCCGGTCACGGATCTAGCTCACGGGTAGAAATGTCAAAAGAGCTGAACCGGCCGGACCCTGCCCTAAATTTTCTCTGCCTTAACCATGAACCAACCCTAACCCGTAGGGCCTTTGGGCCAGGGCTAGGGTCAGGCCTAATTTTTACAAATTTTTATCCGGCCCGAGTTAGGCCCTAAAAACGGGCTGGCTCGAAACTAGCCCGTTTTTTAAGGCTGGCCCAGCCCCAGCCCGCTTCTGGCTTGCTTTTCAACCCTTTTTTGGCCCTAAATTTGGCCCGGCCCTTTGGCCCTAAAATGGCCCTCCCCACTTGTTTTAAAAAATTCAGATTTTCCCCCCTTTTCGCAAAATTCAACTTTTACCCTCCTAACAGCTATATAACGGCTAGTTTGGGGGGTATTTTTGTCCAACAAATTTCTAACAACTCTTTTATACTTTTTTATACTTTTACCATCCCCAATCATTATAAACGGCTAGTTTTAAGGGGCATTTTGATATTTTGTGGACTTTGAAAATCTATAAATTAGCACCCTTTCTTTCATATTTTTCATACCAATCTTCTTACTCTCTCTTATCTAAAATTCTACATTTCTACAAGCTTTGCTAGCATTGTTATTTCTTATTAATTACTAACCCGCTCCAATTTTCATTTACAAGTATTAGTTAATTGTTTACTAATTACTACTCTTACTAAATTCTAATTACTAGTTACTGCTCTTATTCCTTTGTTATTTCTAATTTCTTTGTTTACTAATTACTACTCTTACTAAATTCTTATTAATTACTAACCCTTTAAATTACAACTATTAGTTGATTGTTATTTCTAATTGCTAATTAATGCTCTTATTCCTTTGCATTTAGTTACTCTTACTAGTTTTATTTTTCATTCTAATAAAAAAAATTAGCGTCAAATGTCTCGGTTTTTAAAAAAACTGAGCAAACGTGGATCATCATCACAAGCACCACCACCACGGCCACCACAAGCACCAATCCAAGCACCACCACAACCATTTATTCCAGCACGAATGAGTACAGGCTGTATAATAGATACCCAAGCCAATTGGGAGTTCAACCAAAACATTTCAGATCTTGAATACACGCCCACACAAGATACCCTGGATTATAGTCAAGGACGCAACTCGGTTGCGAAGCTACTACTCCGTGGTAGAATGTTAACCCGATAAGCGATCATCATGGAGAAGGGCCGAGCAATCCTTCCGATAGTTTGCCAGAAGTCCAAATGACAAAAAAAAAAGCAGTGTTGGAATCATTTTGATGATATTATTGTGGACGACATCCGAAGAGCTCGATGTAAGTACTGTGATAAATTATTTTCATGTGGTAGTGGTAATCGACATCTTAATAGGCATTACCCTCTGTGTGCACCTAAATAAGGCCGAACCTAGCCAAACATAGTTATCTTTTGACGGTAAGTTATTTGCTTATGATTAATCAGCGAGAGCAAAGAGACGGTCTTGCTGAATTTATTATTCACGATGAACACGATTTTAGTTTTATTGATAATGCTAAGTACTCTAGATATATGAACACTTACGTGCAACCTTTGTACAAAAAAGTTCATACAAACACAAATAGATCTGATGCACTTAAACAGTATAATGCTGCTAAAGCACGCTTGATTGATTATTTCGATAATTTTGATGGTAGAGTTAGTCTTACTTCTGATGTTTGGCAATCTCCTTTTACTTTTGTTAGTTATGCTTGTGTGACGGCCCATCAGATTGATTCTGATTGGACTATAAACAAGAGAATCATCGCTTTCAAACTATTTCCTTATTTGCATGATGCAATTAACATTGGTACTATTATAATTAATGCATGTACCACGTTTAAAATAAAGAATAAGATTATGAGCATTAGTTTTGATAATGCTACTAACAATATAGCTGTTGTTGCAACTTTAAAGGAAAGCCTTCAACATGTACTTGCTGGTGAATTATTTCATGTTCCATGTGTTTGTCATATAATTAATTTAATTGTTCAAGATGGTTTAGCTGCTGCAGGAGATATTCTTATCAAAAGGAGGGGTATGACAGCTTTTATTAATAGTTTGAGTCTGAGAACACAGCAATTAGCTTTGTGTGTTCAATATAATTTGCCTCATATGAGACTATTTACATATGTCATCCATAGGTGGAACTCCACATATCATATGTTTTTACATGTTTTGGTATACAAAGAAGCTTATACGCATTTCCTATTAACCACGTTCCCAAATGGCTTGCCAACTCCCACGGAATGACAGATGGCTACAGATCTATCCAAAATTTTTGAGAATATTTTACACGTCTACTAATATATTGTCTGGTATGTACTATCCCACCTCTCCTATCACTGTAGTAGAAATTCTTAAAATGGCTACAATGTTAACGAAATGGAGACATGTAGGACCCTTTCAGGAAATAGCGTAAAAGAGATGGACAAAAAGTTTAATAAATATTGGAAGAAACTGCCTGTTATTTTTGTTGGAGCCACTTGTTTGGATCCTAGGTTAAAGTTGCATGACGTGAACGTATCGATACAAGAGATAGCAAGACTAATGTGCTACACGGATGCGGAGACAACCAAACTTACAACGAAAGTGAGCAAGACCTTAATCTCATAATTTCACTGACGTGCGTGGGCGAGCTTCAACGTCGAGTAGTGAAAAGTATTATGCGCCGTACCTTAAGGGCTTTGAACATCTAGTAGCAAGACAATTACCAGGGGAAGGTACTTCTAGTTCGGCAGATTCGTCTACTTTTTCCTCTTTTAATGAGATTCGTTTGTATGCAAACTAATCATTCCTCTGCTTTATCAATGGAAGAACATGTTAATTTTAATTTGTTAACTTTTTGGAAATAAAATAAAAAAAATTGTATAAAACTTTATCCCAAATTGTCCGGGATGTACTGCCGGTACAAGCCTCCACGATTACTTCAGAGTCGGCATTTTCAGCGAGCGGGAGGGTGTTGGATGACAAGAGGAATCGTCTTAATCTCGAGTTATGTGTATGTTGGAAGGATTACCATGATGTAAAATACCACGAGCAAGATAAACCGGTTGATGATGTGAGGAGTAGCGATTCGGATGTCGAAACACTTCCGGATGATTAGGTATATTCCTTTTATTTTCCTTTTCTCAATTTTTTTTTTACAAAATATAGTTAACATTTTTGCTGTGGATTATTTTCAAACAAATTAATTGTATTTAAAGTAAACAATGCATATGAGAAGGTATTTACAAGAAAAAAAGATATTTTTTCATATATATATATATATATATATATTTAAAAAAATGGTAACTTCGCCTGCTTGTTTACAAACAGCCGGTCCCAAGTCCGAATAAAAGGAAGAGGGCCTATGAATAAATTTATATTCAATTTAATTCCTCCGCAAAGTAGAACATAAATAATAAGATTTTTTTTTAAAAAAAATTTGTTGGGCCCGGGCCCGGCCTAAGCCTGACCCTAAATATTGGGCTTAGGGCCAGAGCTTGGACTGGGCCTGGATATCCCTTTTCTCTGGCCCGGCCGGGCCCGGTTCTCCACCCCCTCGGCCAGGCCCCGACCCGTTTTCTCGGTTGGGCCAGCCCAAGCCCGGCCCATTGACACATCTACAGTCACGGGCCTACCCGTGGGTTTGGGTGGTGACAACGTGCACCGATTCAACCTCAATTGCCTTGAGTGCACGGATTTTAGCAAAGACAAGACATTGGTTCCCATATGCATCAAGAACATGAGTGATGTGTGTTAGCCTTAAAATTGGTCAGCGTCTTCCTTAGGATTCGATGGGCTTAACATCCCTGCCCATGGCACCTATTATGGGATAGGTGCAGCCCCTTATCCTAGATGCGGTTCTGAGAAACTCTAAGGAAATAAAGTTGCACCCTTCCTAACAGCTATAGCTTTTGGCCGAGTGGTAAGCGCTTGATCCAACAAGTGGTATCAGAGCATCGGCTCTTGTTATATTGGGTAACGCCAAGAGAGTTAATCGATCATGGCTTACGTTGGGGGTATGGAGGGTAGTTCTACCACTAGGCCTCCATTGTTTAATGGGATCAATTATAGTGTGTGGAAAGTTAAGATGAAAATCTACTTGGAGTCTCAAGACTATGAGATGTGGGATATTGTTGAGAATGACCCATTCGTTCCGATAAAGGTGGTTGACAAGGTGAAAGAGCCTAAGTCTAAATCGAAGTATAGTGATCATGATAAAAAGATGATTTGTATGAATGGTAGAGCAAAAAATTGTCTTGTTTGTGCTTTAGACACTAATGAACTCAATAGAGTCATTATGTGTAATTCCGCTAAGAGTATTTGGGATACTCTTCAAGTCACTCATGAAGGGACTTCTCTTCTTAGAGATTCCAAGATGAACTTATTGTTTAGAGATTATGAGTTATTCCATATGCTTCCAAATGAATCTGTTACGGATATGAATACTCGTTTTACTAACATTGTGAACCCTTTGAAACAATTAGGCAAAGAATTCACTAATGGTGATCTTGTAAGAAAGATGATTAGATCCTTACCAAGAGCTTAGGATGCAAAGATCACCGCCATCCAAGAATCAAAGAATCTCAATATCTTTCCTCTTGATGAATTGATGTGCTCACTCATGACGTACGAAATGCAACTCAAGACCTTTCATCAAGAGGACGTCAAGAAGAAGCCTACATCAATTGCACTTAAAGCTTCATCTTCAAACCTTGAGTCAAGTCATGATGATGAAGAATTTGATGAAGAGGATATTGCAATGGTTGCAAATAACTTCAAGAAGTTCTTAAGATTTAGAAGGAATGATGGGAGAAGGAAACAAAATGCTAGCAACGAAGAGAAGCTTTGCTACAAATGCCACAAGCCGGGACACATGAAGATGGATTTTTCTATCTACAAAAGCAAGAAGAAGGAAAGAAGAGATGTATGAGAAAGAGCTAAAAGAAGACAATTCTCTAAGAGAGAAAACAAGGAGAAGGAAAGAGCAATGAATGCCGAACATACTCCAACATGGAATGACTTTGATTCAAGTGATGAAGACAATGAGAAGAATGATCAAGCAAATATATGCTTCATGGCAAATGATGAGGTAAGCTCTTCTTCCGGTAGTGATAGTGATAATGAAAACTTTGAAGATGCTTATGATAGCTTATATGAGGAATCCAAGAAAATTTTCAAGAAAAATATTATTTTGTCTAAGAAATTTCTTGAAGCTAATAAGCAAATTGAGAAGTTGATAATGAAAAATGATAAGTTGCATGCCAAGAATGAATGCATTTTCAACCATTTATATGTGAAATATGTGAATAACGATTTGGTTGAATTACTTGTTAACACTCCTAGCTCAAAACAAATCTCTTCCAAAACTTTGGCTTTAGAAAAACAAAATGAAGATTTAAAAGTTGAGATTTGTGATTTGAGAAAATGTCTTGAAAATTTTGTTTATGGTCAAAACAATTTGGATGTCATGCTTGGACGCCAAAGAATTGGCTTAAACAAAGGTGGTCTTGGATTACCCATGGTCATGCCTCTTAAAGTTTTGCAACAACAAGCTAGGTTGAATATTCATACAAAACGACCAAAGAACTATTGCACACCTTTTACACATTGCGGTTGGTGCAACAAGAAAGGGCATACGACTAATCATTGTCCTTGTAGAATTGTTTTTGTTAGAGGTAGAAAGAAAATGTGGATTGTGAAAGGTCAAGAATACAAATGCAAGACTAACATCCAAGGACCCAAGAAAATTTGGGTACCAAAAGTCACTACTTGATTTGTGTTTATAGGTATGTCTCAAAGCAAAATCTAGTAGCAAGAAGTGGATTCTTGATAGTGGATGCTCAAGACATATGACCGGCAACATATCTCTTTTCACCTCGATTGATCTTAAAGAAGGAGGAAATGTGACATTTGGTGACAATTCTCAAGGAAAAATCAAAGGTAAAGGAACTATTGGTAAGGAACCACATTCAATTGAGAATGTGTTATATGTTGAAGGATTGAAGCATAACTTGCTAAGTATTAGTCAATTTAGTGATAAAGGTTTTAAAGTTATCTTTGAGGCTTCTCATTGCACTATACTATCCTTGAAGAACAATGAAACTATTTTGGTAGGTAGTAGAGATAATAATGTTTACTCCATTCAATTAAATGATTTAGCTAACCAAGATGTCAAGTGTCTTAGTGCTATTAGTGAAACATCTTGGCTTTGGCATCGAAGACTTGGTCACATGCACATGGAGCATTTGAAGGATATTTCAAGCAAAGAACTTGTGAGGGGTCTCCCGAAGATCAAGTTTGAGAAAGATAAAGTATGTGATGCTTGTCAAATGGGTAAGCAAAAGAAAGTCTCTCACAAACCGAAGAAAATGGTATCTACTTCTAGACCCTTGCAATTACTTCACATGGATTTGTTTGGACCAATCCCTACTACTAGTCTTGGTGGTAAATCATATTGTTTTGTTATTGTTGATGACTATTCTCGCTATACTTGGACTTTCTTTTTGGCTACCAAAGATGAATCTCTAAATGTGTTCACTTCATTTGCAAAACGTGTTCAAAATCAAAAAGGTTATTTGATTACCAACATTCGAAGTGATCATGGTAGATAAAAAAAAAAAAAAAAAATAAGAGCCTTGTGTGATGACTTTGGGATATCACATAATTTTTCGGCTCCTAGAACTCCTCAACAAAATGGTGTTGCCGAAAGAAAGAATAGGTCTTTGCAAGAAGCGGCAAGAACAATGCTTAACGAATATGGTTTACCTAAGTACTTTTGGGCGGAGGCGGTCAATTGTGCTTGTTTTGTTCTTAATAGAGTTATCTTGCAAAAATTTTTGTTAAAAACCCCGAGCTTTTTAATGATAAGAAACCTAAGGTGAGCTTTTTTAGAGTCTTTGGTTGCAAATGCTTTGTTTTAAATACTAAGGATCACCTTAGCAAATTTGATTCCAAAACCTTTGAGGGTATTTTTCTTGGTTACTCTAATAATAGTATGGCATATAGAGTTTATAATAAAATTACTTTGGTTGTTGAAGAATCCATTAATGTTACTTTTGATGAGACTAATCCTTTTCTTCGGAGGACTAACATTGTTAATGTAGATGATATGGACAATGACATGAGAACTTTGGACATAAGTGAAACACTACAAGACAACCGCAAAGAAATTGATATAGGGGAGCAACAATCAAGTTCTCAAAGGGGAAATGAGGAAGCAATCAATGATGCTTCAAACTTGGACAACTCTCAAGCATTACCAAAAGATTGGACTTACAAAAAGGATCATCCAAGCGATCAAATCTTAGGTAATCCTTCGAGTGGGGTAAGAACTCGACGCTCTCTTCAACAACATGTTAATATAGCGTTTCTTTCCCAAATTGAACCGAAGAACTTCTCCGAAGCTCTACATCATGAATCTTGGATGCTTGCTATGCAAGAAGAGCTAGTTCAATTTGAAAGAAATCAAGTTTGGACCCTTGTGCCTAAACCTCAAAACTTTAGGATTATAGGCACAAAATGGATTTTTAGAAACAAACTTGATGAATCCGGAGTCGTGGTTAGAAACAAGGCTAGATTAGTGGCCCAAGGTTATAACCAAGAGGAAGGAATTGATTTTGATGAGACTTATGCACCGGTAGCTAGACTTGAATCTATTAGAATGCTATTAGCTTTTGCTTGCTATAGAGATTTTAAACTCTTTCAAATGGATGTCAAGAGTGCTTTTCTAAATGGTTTTATTTCGGAGGAGGTCTATGTGGCTCAACCTCCCGGCTTTGAACATGAAAATTTTTCAAACCATGTTTTCAAGCTTAGCAAAGCTCTTTATGGTTTAAAACAAGCTCCTAGAGCTTGGTATGAAAGGCTAAGTAGTTTTCTTTTAGAAAATGGTTTTTCAAGAGGAAAACTTGACACCACTCTTTTTATAAAATCTAAGGGCAAGGACTTATTGTTGGTGCAAATTTATGTTGATGATATTATATTTGGTGCTACTAATGGATCCTTGTGCGAAGAGTTTGCTTCTTGTATGAGTAAGGAGTTTGAAATGAGCATGATGGGAGAACTCACCTTCTTCCTTGGATTGCAAATCAAACAAAGCAAGGATGTAATCTTTATCAACCAAGCCAAATACACCAAAGAGCTACTCAAGAGATTTGACATGGAAGCATCAAATGCTTTTGACACTCCAATGAGCTCTTCATTAAAGCTTGATAAAGATGAAAAGGGTAAGGATGTTGATATTAAGCGCTATCGAGGTATGATCGGATCACTCCTTTACCTTACCGCAAGTAGACCCGATATAATGTTTAGTGTTTGTTTATGTGCTAGATTTCAAGCTTGTCCTAAGGAATCTCATTTGGTTGCCGTCAAGAGAATCCTTAGATATCTTAAGGGCACTCACGATTTAGGGTTATGGTTTCCTAGAAACACATCCTTTTTTGACCTAATTGGTTACTCCGACGCCGACTATGCCGGTTGTAAAACCGAGCAGAAAAGTACTAGTGGAGGTTGCCAATTCCTAGGTCACTCTCTTGTTTCTTGGAGTTCCAAAAAGCAAAACTCGGTTGCACTCTCTACCACCGAAGCCGAATATATGGCGGTTGGTGCTTGTTGTGCACAAATTCTTTGGATGAAACAAACCCTTTTGGATTTTGGACTCAAGTATGATCACATACCTATCTTATGTGATAACACTAGTGCCATTGACTTGAGCAAAAATCCCATCCAACATTCACGCACAAAGCACATAGAAATCAAACACCATTTTATCCGTGATCATGTGCAAAAACGTGATATTGTTCTAGATTTCGTGGACACAAATCACCAATTAGCGGATATCTTCACTAAACCTTTAGATTCGAAGAGGTTTACCGCTCTTAGAAGAGAACTTGGCATGTCTTCACCTATGTGACTAAATGTTATATCTCTTGTGCATAATCATGCAAGTTGCACTTCTCATGCTTGAACATTATTTAATATGCTTATAGCATGCTTTGGTTGATGTTTCTCTTTTCAAAATTATTGATTTTGTTGATATTCATTTAATCTCATTTGTCTTTATTGATTTGCACACACTTATATTTCTAAATTCTTTACACTTCTTTTTATGTGCTATTTTTGTACAAGGCGCTTGGTACACCTTTTGATGGGTATTCAAGTACTTATGTTTTATTGTTTGAATGCCCTTGTTGGCAATATTGATTATCCATGGATGGATACATAAGTTGATCACTTTCACACACACCCTTGACCTTTTTCAATGATGTCAAAAGGGGGAGAAAATATTGTTGATTCATACTTGTGTGGATTTGATATGAGCATATATTACTTGAGTTAGGGGGAGCCCTATATTACTTTAGATAGGGGGAGCTTTTTTATCATAATTTCTTCTTATGACCCCTTATGGTTTATAATTGAGATTGTTATGCTTCTTTGCGTTTATTATCTTATATATCTCATATTATTTGAATCAATGTTTGCCATCATCAAAAAAGGGAGAGATTGTTAACCCTACGGTTATTCAACCTAGGATTATATTTGGTTTTGATGATAACTAACATTGATGTTTATGTTGTCTAACATGCATTGAGTTGATGAAGCAATAGGAACAATCTCATACTCATGCAAATGGATTATTAGAGGAGCAACACAGTCAAAGACTCTCAACGGAACACATTGAAGAAGGAATTCGTCGATCGAATTTTATAATGCTTTATTTCCTTATTTGTAAACTAGACATAGAGAGATGATCGTTACGATGACTGTATACCTAGAACTTGCCCATAGGTTTCCCTTGCATGCATGAAAGTTTTTTATTCTTTAAAAACTAGGAAACTGCATTTTCTGGAATATAGTCGACTGCATTGGAATGCAGTCGACTGCAAGTTGGGCAGTAAGTTGTTACAGTCGACTGCATTGGAATGCAGTCGACTGCATTTGAATGCAGTCGACTGCATTGGAATGCAGTCGACTGCAATACTTCCAGTAGCCTATTACAGTCGACTGCATTTGGATTACAGTCGACTGTAAGTTGGAAATTTGAATTTCCAACGGCTACTTTGGGATTACAGTCGACTGCAATGGTGCATTACAGTCGACTGTATTTACCGTTTGGCGCAATAAATGCCCTACCTAACTCCAAACCGTTTAAATCTCCTGATCAAGTATCTCTAAACCCTTCTCTCTTTACATTATCGTTTTACATTTGTGTTGAGATTGGTTGTTTGCTTATTTAAGTTATTGAGATTGAGGTTTGTTGTTTGTTAATTTTTAAAGTAGTCTTAAAACCCTATTCACCCCCCCCCCCCCTCTAGGGTTATCTTTTTGGTTTCAAGTGGTATCAGAGTAAGGTCATGGGTTTGAATCCCCCGGCTGACACTAGGGGGGAGATTGTTAGCCTTAAAATTGGTCAGCGTCTTCCTTAGGTGCAGATGGGCTTAACATCCCTACCCATGACACCTATTATGGGATATGTGCAACCCCTTATGCTAGATGCGGTTCTGAGAAACTTTAAGGAAATAAAGTTGCACCCTTGCTAACAGCTATAACTTTTGGCCGAGTGGTAAGCGCTTGATCCAACAATGTGTATCGAGTGCACATCGAGAACTTGCAGTTGAGGTCTTGGGGTCACCTTAAGGAGACGGTCTACTGCACTTACGAGTCGGTCGGCCTTTTAAGTCTTGGAAGCCTCACCCTCAGAATGCCCTGCCACGGGCACCCTTATCCCCCTAATGGCCACAATAACAGGGAGCACTAGG
>JAVXUO010000574.1:0-46771 GCA_033065855.1 Escallonia rubra | reverse complement strand
CACAAATTGAACAAGGTACATCAATGAAGTGATAGTCTAAAATGTACAATACCCCTAACAAAAGTTCACCCAGTAAACAAGTGAAGGAAGGTGGTCCCAAGGAGGAGGAAAAGAAGGAAGAAGGGGGTTGGGGGGAGAGGTAGGCCTTTGATTTGGAAAGGCATTTTCAAAGACAATAGCAATGCATTAAATCCACAAAATTATGGACGCGCTTGAAACTATATGTAACCCAAATTTCACTATATGCTCTTTCTCAAAGCTCCAAAACGATTTCAACAGATGTAAGAGACTACAACCATTCATATCTTGCCAATATAATCATGAAACTTGCATATCTCTAGCGAAACTCAAAATTAACGTATATAACAAGCAATGCACCTGGTTAATCAACCAATAAAAACATCACCTACCGTTAAATCACCACACTCCGCTGCCGCACTCTAGCCTTCTCCGCGTCAATAATCGCCTCCACCAACCCAACCGACCTCTCCAGCCTTCCCTCCTCGTTCACCACCACATAATCAAACTTCCTCAAATGCTTCTCCTCTCCCCTTGCCGTCCCAACCCTTACCAGCACCGTCTCCTTGGTCTCCGTCTTCCTATCAATCAGCCGCTGAACAAGCGCCGCCTCACTCTCCGCCACGAGAAACACAAACACCGCACTACTTCCAAGAATCCTCCTCAGTGTTGCCGCCCCTTGTATGTCCACCCTCAGCACAATGTCGTGCCCTTTCGCCATAAACTCTCTAATCTGCTGCTTGGGTATGCCCTTGTAATCCCCATACACCAATGCATACTCCAACAACTCATCCCTCTCCACCATTGTCAGGAACTCCTCTTTACTCACAAAAAAGTAATCTTTCCCATTGATTTCGCCTTCTCTCATCGCTCTACTCGTGGCGGTAACAACGAAATGGATTCCACTTCGCACTTCTTGCAGCCTCTTGATTACTGCATCTTTGCCAACACCACTTGGACCACTGATCACTATGATTAGTGGATTAGGGTTTGGGACATATGGGTCGGATCGGAATGGTGAGCCCAGTGAGGCTTCCAAGGCCCGATACAATTCGACCTTATCGGCAGTTTCCACGGACGGGATTGGGACTGCAGGGGGTCTACGTCCATCACCCATTTTGCAACTTGAGGAGAAGGATTTGAAGGATTTTGAATTGGGGGTTTTTCTAGGGTTTAAGATTTGTAAGTTTAGATTGGAATTGGGAAAGGCGTTCGCAGATTTCGTGAAAAGAAGAGATGGGTGTGCGTTGGAACGAGCAAAGGATGTACAGAATCGTCGAACTAGCATCGGATTTGGTGGAGGAGGAGAGAAAATATGGAAATTTGTTTGATGTGGGTAGTGCAAAAATCACATAAATTTGCCGCCAATTTGTGGGGGTTTTGGACTAGCTGAGCTGCATTGTTGATTTGTATATTTTTGGGGTTGGGCTGTGACTGCAAGTTAATTGCATATGGGCCTCTGTTGGGTATGGCTCGGCCAACAATTTCATTTTCACTCAAGTAAATGGGTAAACATACATGGTAATAACTATAGGCATTGTTTCGAAGACTAACGGTGTGTTTGGAATCACGGAATTAATAGAACTTCATTTTAAATACTCAATTTTTTTGTTATTTGAAACATTAAAAAAAGAATTGAAATTATTTTTCATAGAATTTGACTGAATTTGCTTCTATAGTGTGAAATTCGATGAAAAATGGTCGGATTTCATAGAATTTGAATTTACTTGAACAAAAAAAATGATATACCCTATTTTACCCTTACATGAATCTCTACAACTGATGAAGTGGCTTGAATAGTCTTTATTGTCGGTGCTGCCACCACCTTTACTTCTACTACCACCACCTCCAACATTGCTGTCACCATTTCATTATCATCACTGTACCAGCACTCAACCTATATATCTACCCTATTAGACGATTACACCTATCACAACTGTCACACGATACCACCACTATCACAGTCATCACGGCTGTCAAGTGTCTTGTCACCACCACGATCACCATTACCATCAATAGATCTAACGTTCCTGTTGTCGCCACATAACTACCACAACCACCACCATATCTATGTTGTCGCCAGCATAATTATTATCATCAATATACCAATTATTATTGAAGCATGTGGATAATGCTTGGGAAGACATATCTATCAATATTAGAAAGTTGGAGATAATAATAAGTTAGATTTATCTTTTAGATTATCTTGTACTCAATATTACTTATATGCTATCATTTCTTCATATATAAACCTTTAGTGGTCGTAAGTTGTATTCAAGAAATGCAATCGTTTTTCATATTTCTACATTGTATCAGAGCCAAAGATCCTTCTGTGATAGTTTGGTCCATCAACTCTCCGCTACACCGGCGGGCGGTGTTCTAGCCGCCCGCCTAGCTGCCTTGTTAGTATGTTTTTCTTTTCGCAAACTTCTCTTCTTCGAAATATTGTTCTTCAAATAACAATTATGTCTTGATACAACCACCCACAAGTGTCAATTGCCATGATATGCCTTTTCTATAAAATCTTGCAACTAAACTTCACTGGTTGTTGCTTTCGGTGTGTCATTTCACCATCAAAGACTTTTTTCTTTTTCTGATTTGAGGTTCCATGACCAATTAATAGTGACATGACTTTCATCCCACGGAGAGCACAATCTTAGCCCGTGAGGAGTTGTTTACTGGTCTTCAATTACCTTTTTAGTTTACTAGCTTATTAAAGGCTCAAGTTTTCTCCGATGGTGGCCTACAAGGACAACAACTTCATTGACAGATATCAAACTCATGAAGGTTTGGGTCAAACCTCCATAAGTTCGAGGGAGAGTATTGAAGCATTTGAAAAATGCTTGAAAAGACATATCAATCAAGATTAGGAAGATAGAGATAATGATAAGTTATATTTATCTTTCACATTATTTTGTACTCAATATTACTTATCTTTTATCATTTCTTCCTATATAAACCCTTAGTGATGGTAAGTGTATTTAAGAAATGAAATCGTATTTCATATTTCTACAATTATCACCTAGATACCACCACCACGATCACCATTACCATCAAAAGGAGTCCTTAACTTTCTTTAGGGAAAGCATCTCGAATTTTAGCTGGAGCTAACTGAGATGAGGGCAATTACACTGAAGTGGATCCCCTAAACTTAGAAAAATAAACTAAGAAGTCAGCTCAATTTGGCAGTTCCTTTTTCGGGCTCGGATGGTCTATAGTTGTTGAAGTAGAAAAGCACAGTAAACTATGGGGGGACAGGATTCCATCACCAATGATAAACCTGCTTAAGCATCGGTACATGAAGGCAATAATTGTGCCAGGAAGGACTCATGCCCTCAGGAAGATGAAATACTTGAATACAATCACCATTGTGCTTAGAACTATTGCTTAGCCATATCAGTAGCTTATAAGTTAGGTTTGGCGGGAAGGAATGCCCCATCACGAATAGAATATATCTGCAGAAAAGCATGCTGGCAGGACTACTACTTGGCAACGTCTACTAGAATCAGGCTGGATGGTTGGCTTGCATATTCAGAAGGCCAATAAGGAAATACAAATACAAAGCTTTTTGTGGTCACAAACAACAAACATTTGTAACCGCATAATGATTACTTTCACTTATATAATATGTTAGCGTATTTTTTTTTTATCACTGGAAGTTTATATTTTACCGCTAGTACACTCTTTAGCGTAACATGAAAATGTAAAAGGGCGAGTCTCCTCACCTTCGCTAATACAGACTTCACTTGACAACAATTGAAAATAGCATTTATGTTTTCCAAATTCTTTCAAAGCACCAAAATTCACAGGTTCCTTGAATCGGCACACAGGAACAAAAGATGATCTAGAGATTCAACTGGTTTACCACACAAACAAATCCCTCATCCTGCACAAAACCCGTGTTCTTCAATCTGCCTTCTGTGCAGAGCCTGTTTTTGCAAGTCACCCATAGAATGGAAGCCATTAAGGACTATCCTCTGTATTCATACAATTTGATGCCACTCAACCTTGTTGCATGGTATCTGAGGACTTAAACTGCAACAGACCACCTAGAAAACTTGTTTTAATGGAGTCCAAACCATTCTATCTTCTCCGTAATATATATATGAAGTTCTTAGTTGAATGCCACAATGTCATTGGATGCAGGGTGCATGTTCTGAACCGCTTGCACCTTAAATAATTCTGGTGCCCAGCAACTCCTTGACTGGCCCATAAGGATGTCAATTATCAATCAACATTCGGGTGGTTCGGCCATTTCCATTGATTCATTTGGCATGATCTTCAATAGCACTTCTCAATTTGAACTGTTTCAATAGTCCGGGATGAGCTAGCAGGTGTTTTGCTTCCAGCCTGCGCGGCCGCTGTTTTTACTAGAAAATAGTCTTGATGGTCTTTTTTTTGTTCCCTCACTTCCCTGAACTCGAATGGTCCTATTAGTGGCATCACCTTTCAATGGAGCGCTTGTAATTTGAGCAAGAGCCAAACGAAGGGATGGCAATCACATCGAAGTGGATCCTCTAAACATGGAAATATAAACATGAGAAGTCGCTCAAACTAGCCGTTTCTTGGCATACCATGGCTAATACACATCAGCCGCAAAGTAATTTTGGTACTGCTGACTTTTCTACCTGGTTCTCTCATATAGAATTGTCAGATTTACTACGTGAGTTCTTATGCAATCTTGATGTTTCCAATTGCAGAGAGTATGACTCCGGAGGTATAGCACTTTTCTCCCTAATTTCACTCAGAAAGTAGTTGTGCACATCCAGTATTGTTAGTCCTGCATATGTGTATATATACCTTTTAAGGGCTATGAGAGCTTGAAATTGCTGAAGGGAATAGGGTTCCAATACTTGAGATACCTAAGAAAGAACCTTCACATGAAGGCCTCCATATTTGTGCCAGGAACCCGTCTGGTAGATGAAATGCATGACAACAATCTCTATTCTGCTTAAGAAACATAGTAGCGATATCAGTCATACTTACTACATCGTGCTTAGATTTGAGAGTGAAAATGTCTGCAGAAAAACACACTAGGACCTAAATTTGCATCTGCAGGATGATTACTTGGGCGACCTCTAGATGTTCATTACTATTCTATTTGAAATGTTAGATCGAACTGGCCTCAACTGTCAATCACAAGCAGTGTCATTGCCCAAGGCTGTTGTAAAACTACAAAGCCTCTGGCACTTGGAACGAGTGTCGATGAAGATAAATATAACATGATATCAAACACAAACCAACAATGACTATTGGCATAAAGTCAATGGTCCTGCAAAACGAAATCAACTTCACAATGTCTTTATTACACTAGTGGGAAGTTTCTGCTCAACAAATAGACTTCTTTATACTTGAATTCTCTGAACTTTCTCCCAGGAACCATTCTCTGTATATACGGTACCACCACTGCCAACTTTTAGGTACTTGCTGCTGGAAACTTCTCACGAATTTCACTTTTCAAGAGCAAATGTTCTCCCTGCCAGCAACTCCATTGCAGTTTCCACCAGTGAGTGAATTGGCATGTTGTGTCGACTAAGCCCTACAGTACCAGAGAATGTGTCTGAAGCTTTCAATCTGTGAAGTCGTCTCTACGACGGACTGCAGCTCCTCCACCATTCCTAAGTCCTTGAAAGTTGCAATATTTGTATCCTTAACTCTCATCAAACAGATCGCCAACTCTACAACGAACCTCCTCATTGTAAGACACCTGACTGATGGGTACTGGTGTTTTCTTAAGATCCAGACTAGCACCCCAGCTAATTCAGCCTCTCGAATTCCAATCCTTTCAAACACGGTGCTTGATTCTTGAGATGTCATAAACTTGAAAAGTTGTGCTGCTAGTCCAACCATCACTTCTTGTAACTCATCTTCTCCTATAAAGATATATTTGAGTACCTGCAAATATAAGGCTTCACTGTTATCACTAGATCATGATTGTACGTTATATAGGAGAAGAACACTAGCTAATAGGCTTCCGTTCATTTCACCTTGTTACATGAAAGAAAAGGAGAACTTACACTTGGTGCTGCTGCAACGACGTCCCTCAGCTGATCAAAACCGCTGCCTCCACTATTAGTGCACAAATTTCATAGAATTCTTGCTGCACTTAGTCGAAGCACCTGATCGTCCAACCCTCTAACAAGATTTTGAATCACCTTCAACTTCAATATTAGATGACAATTACTAGTACTTTCTGATGTCAGCATTGATAATGCCTCTCCAGCTGCAACTTTTACACGGTTCAGGTGTGTAGGGCCTGCAGACCCCTCTCGTTTCAAGTAAATGTTGAACAATTCCTTGATAACATTACCTGTACAACCAACTAACTCTCTTCCATCTTCTTCTACAGCTAGACTAGTTAATATTTCGATACCTAATAGCTGTAGCATCGGATACTTTTCACCATGCTGCAACATACCTCTAATATTGCTGATTGTAACAACCACTTCCGATATTTCTTTCCGGAGTTGTTTACCAGTTGTTCCTGTTGTACTTGCCAACATTTTCACCACTTGAAGAGATCGTTTCAGTATTAAAATACGAGTAGGTATATCTATTTCATCTTTCAACAGTCTCTCATCTGCATATGTGAAATAAATAATTTTTGGTAGGAGGCCTCTCGTATTTCCAATCTTTTCACAGCTACCATGCTCACGACAAAGTTTCTTTAGTAAGCGGAGCCCCAAAGTAACGAATGTCAAAAGATCATGATGTTCATATCTGAAATGGCTCATTCTCACAGAGATTTCACCAGATGCAGCCGCTGAGCCCGAATTGTCGAAGAGCAGAGATGATATTGACTCCATTACGCCCTGGCTACCGGCAACCTGAAGAGGCTTATGCTTTCGACCTGCTAGTTTTACCAAGATCTCGGCTGCTGACTGCCTGATCTCCTCTTGTTCCACTTCTTTCCAGTTCAGCATCTCAACTAGCCTTGCCATCACTGATGTTGTGATTCCAACCTTTTGAAGTGTTGCATATGAAAATTTGTCATTTGTTGCAAATTTTTGTAGAATTACAGCTCCACTTAATTGATCAGCCAAGACACTTGAGGCCAAGAGATCCATGGCAAATGAAACCATATCCTTTTGCAGGGCATAAAATATGCTTCCGTTAACACATGTTGAATACGCGTCATAAAAGAACCTTCTTACGTAGATAATACTGGATGAACCCAATTGACATTCTCTGTTCACCTCCTCTAGTAGCTTTCGATGCATTACCATCCACTCCGAATAGGCTTTCTCCGAGATAAACAATAATGCTTCTGCCAAGGCCAAAGAATAGAAAATATTCAGAGCTAATTGTTGGTTCCTCGCGTTGGCATTTCCTACATCACCACATATATGTTTGATAAGCTTCATCGAGGAAAGAATGACGCAAGTGGTAGAAGATGCAAGTTGGAAGCAATAGAGAGCTAGGGAGAACTTCGTATATGCTGTCCATATAAGCTTCCTACTAATCGAGTTTCCATCTCTTCTCTCATCTGTATTATCCGCAGTGTCTACAATTTCCCTAATGCATCGGCTTACCTTTGCAAGCTTCAAGGTTTCAACAGCAAAGCGTACACCAGACTTTATTGGCCGTATACATCTTTGTACAGCACCCGTCAGTGACCACCGAGCATCGTGTTGCCATCTAACTATCTGCCTCCTACTAAATATTCGGATTCCTTCAATCAGCAGAATGACATTGATGAACCAAAAATCTGCTTTGGCTAGAGAGCTGGCGAAACCACCAAGAAGAACACCTGATGCCCAGATAAACCCGAGAGCTCCTAGGCCAGCTGCTGCTTTCTCCAACACTGCAAGCCGCGAAGCAAAGCTGGTCAACTGTGCTCCTGGTACGCAAGAGTACCACCTAAAGTTGATTGGAACATCACTATCATTTCCACTTTCTACATCCATGTTGGTAGTCCAAATTAGCTCGTAAATCACCTGAAGTTGGGTTTTTTGCAACTGTTACAAACGACTGTGCTCTTCTGGCTTCAAAATGTCTTGCTGGTTTAAGAAGTGAATTTGTTTTATCAACCCCGTTGGAATATAAAGCAGACTCGGAGGCTTTTTCCTTTTCCAATAACTGTACTAGGAACTATCTTCAACCCCACAACAGGAGGCTTTAGATTCGGAAGCTTTTTCCTCCTAATCTAAAGCAGACTAGGAGGCTTCTCTTTAAACAAAGAAATTGGCAAAGGAAATCTTCTTCTTCCAAGTTTGGCCACTTAGAATTTGTGTTTTGAGTTAGCTGTAACACAGCCTTCATTGGACTTAAAGTATATTTCCAGATTGAAATATGAACTCATGTATCAATTTTTTAAGACGACTTCTGTAGGAGGACTTCTAAGGTAGCACTTCTGGGAACGTGGGAAGCACTCCAGAGTTGACAAAAAAGTCACAACTGTGCAAAGATTCCGCTCATGCTTTTGTTAATCAATTTAAATATCAACTCCCCATTTGCAAATGAATTTCCTTCTTAACCCATTCTACTGGGATCCATTTGCATCCCCACTTCAGCAAAGCCCCATTGCAAATTTGCGAGCAAGTCCCGTTTGTTTTCTGCTCTCTTTTTTTCACAAACTTCTTTGTTTAAAGAGAAGAAGTCGGAGCAGTTTCTGCTTTTTAATAATCAGTGTGTAATGAAGACTACTTATTGGAAGGATCTCTTATTCCTAAGCAACTTGAGCCAGAAAGAAAGAAACGGGCAGCAAACCAAACGGGGCAAAAGAGCGAATCTCCTACTGTTGAACTCTTCTCCTGCTGAACTCTAATGTTTCGCTAGTATGCTCTTTAGCGAAACATTATAACGCAAAAGAGCGAATCTCCTCACCTTTACTAATACAGACTTCACTTGGCAATTTTTGTTCTCCAGAATCATTAAAAGCACCAAAATTCACAAATTGTAGAGGCAAGCTAGGTTCTTAAGCGACTCCTGATGTTCCCAATTGCAGAGAGCATCACTCTTGGAGTATAGGACTTTTCTCCCTATTTTTACTTAGAAAGTAATTGTGTAAGTCCAATATTGTTAGTCCAGAGCATTTATGTGTACATTTTAAGAGCTATGAAAGCTTGAAATTGCTTAAGGGGACAGGATTTTAGCACTTGATGAACCTAAGAAAGAACCATTGCATGAAGGCAGATATATTTGTGCCAGGAAGCCGTCTGGTAGATAAGATGCATAACTACAACTACTATTGTGCTTAAAAATATATTACATCGATGTCAGTTGTACTAACTAGCTACTTGATTAGTTGTGGATGAATGCCCTATCATAATTACATTTGAGAGTGAAAATGTCTGCAGAAAAACACATAGGACCCCCTTTAGAACTCCTGATGCCCAGATAAACCCCAGAGCTCCTAGAAACCGCCATGCAGAACTCCTGATGCCCAGATCAACCCTCGAGCTCCCAGTCCAGCTCGCCGATACTTCCTCCAGCATTGCAAAACTGTGAAGCAATCCTAGTCAAGGTTGATCCTGGTGCGTAACTCGTGCTTCTAATGTGGTTTGGTGATGGAAAGAATACGTTAGCAGGGTGGCCGCCACCAGTTTCAGCAGGTGCTGGGGTAACTAAATCGAGGCTCTGGGCTAAACTCAAGAACCTGCAGATGAGTGCTTCCTTCCCTATCCCTTCATGTTTCTGGTAAACCATATATGATTCTTCCATGTTGGATCAGTTTGGGTTGAAATGTGGTCTTGAGCTGTTACATAAGGTCTGAGCTTTTGCTGGTTTCAGGATTTATCTGGTTTAGATGTGATTACAAAACAGTTTAGCTTGTTCATGTTATTCAAGAGAAGGTGTAACGCTGGTGTCCACTGGGAAGAAAGAAGAGTTTTGGTCAAGTAAGGGATTCTAGCCAACTGAAAAGATCTCCTGATCAATCCACAGATCATTTGGATTCCATTAGTAATGAGGAGAATCCTTTGGTTTCACCTTTTTTTTTATCCTTTGGCACCCTTTTGTCTACCATGTTCCATATGAGATTGATCACGATGTGAATTTATCAATGACCCAATAGGGAAGTTAGCTCTTGGCAACCCCCCTATATATTATTCGTACATGTTGAAAAAGAGTCCTAACTTTCTTTAGGGAAAGCATCTGGGATTTTAGCTGGAACTAAGATAACGGCAATTACACTGAAGTGGATCCTCTAAACTTAGAAAAATGAATTAAGTTGTCAGCTCAATTTAGTAGTTCCTTTTTCAGGTTCGAATGGTTTATAGTTGATGAAGCAGGAAAGCACAGGAAACTAAGGGGGTCAGGGTTCCATCACCTACGTTGAACCTGCTCAAGAGTCAGTACATCAAGGCAATGTTTCTGCGAGGAAGGACTCATGCCCTCAGGAAGATGAATGCAATCACCGGCCAGTGTGCTTAGAAAATAATGCTTAGCGACACCAGTAGCTAATTACTTGGTTAGGCAGGAGAGAATTAAAATGTCCCATCACGATTAGAAATTGTCTGCAGAAAAGCGCGCTGGGATGACAACTACTTGGCAACCTCTACTAGAATCAGGCTGCAAGGATGGCTTGGACATTCACAAGGCCATTGCATATGATTAGTAAACATCACCGTAAGGGTCCGATTGGATCACAGAATTAGACTTGGAATTGAAGTAGATTTTGAAATTGGACCTTAAGAATTATAATTCTGTTGATTGGACAACATATTTGGAATTAGAATTGCAATTCAAGCCCAATTCTAAGGAATTTAAAATGCACTACAAGGCTAATCATTCAATTCTTATGGCCCAATATGAAATTTAGAATTCCAGCCCATTATATTTTTCTCTTCGTCTCACCGCTCACAACATCTGCCCATGCCCGACGCTGCTTCTTCAAGCTATCTTCCTCCTTTCCTCTTTGATCAACCTCGCCATGGCAACCATGGTAGCGACAGTCTACTGTGCAAACGGTGGCGGCCACCATCTACTATTTTGACGGCGATGGAGGCAACGTGTTACCGACGGCGACAGCGGTAACTACGCTTTTTCACGGCAGCGATCGCCATCTAGGTTAGCAAAACATCTATGCTGGTTTTGCTTTGGTTTTAGGTTGGGTTTGTCTCGGTTTACTTTGTTATTGATTGTGATTTTAATTTCAAAAGGAAGTTTTCTTTGCATTTCAGTTTCAAATGGGTTTAGCCGAGAGATAATTTTTAGCATTTCTTCTCTTGCTTGTTCATGATTATAATGCCAGTCTTGGGAGAATGTTCAGTGATCTTATCTCCTTTAGAACACAGTCTTCATACCCAACCAAGCTCCAACCCTGAATCCTTTCTTCAATATCTCTTTTTCGCCATAACCTCCTGTCATTCCTCCTCCTCTCGCCGGGCCATTCATGCCAAGATAGTGAAATCATTGAATTACAGAGATGGGTTCATTGGTGACCATTTGGTATCTCTTTATGCCAAATTAGGATGTTCTAAAAATTGCACACCAACTGTTCGACGAAATGCCCGACAAAGATTTTGCTTAGTATGTTTTTTGAACCCTGGTAATCGCACCCAGAGGTTTCCTTCCAACATACTTACCTTTCTCGACTTTCAGTTACTTCTGATGGCTTCATTCTACTATTTGGATGTGGGCTGCATTAGCCCCCCTGCCCCCTACCATTAATCATATGACCGTTTCAACTTTTTTTAGTTGCAACTTGATGTTGTTTCAGAAGAATATAGGCAGCCAAATCTATTTCAACTCAGACCACTATATTCCCTTTGACAACTCTTTGTCCATATCCATGGTACCGAGATCCCTCCATTTGTTTAAACAGTTCCATTCATCATATTAGAACTGACATATCATCAGTTTAATCAAGAAGAGAAGCACAATGTGCAGGCTTTTCTTGTCTTACTACTTGTTATATAATATACTCTGTAGTTAGGTTATCTTATGGTATCAACTATCGTTTACAATTTTTTGTTGTCTTTAAAACTCTTAATAGTAATCTCACTCAAGTCTAAAAATAAAAAATCTTCCATAAATAAAAAAACTGAAAAACTCATTACTACCATGGCAGTGACTTTAATACGATGCAACTATTTCAGCTTGAGTAGAGCAACCACCACCGCATAAGAGTTCCAGTTTTTAGATTATCAAGCCTGCAAGCACTTTTTTGCAGCCATTATACGCTGTTGGAGGGTAAAGGGTTGCTCTTTTCTGTTTCCATAAGCTCTTAACGGTCAGTGTAAAGGGACTTCAATCAGGATTGGAATTTAAGGAGGAGTCTTTAGGAGAGACCAAATCTATGGAACATATCACACATGACTTATGAAACAGAAGTACGATGCAGTTCCATGGATGTAGTTCTGCTGGTTGTCACACGTGACTCAAAAACAAACGACGTTTTTGAAACTACGTTAAGTTGCACACTAGAGTGAAGAAGCAGGTATGATGTGGTTAAAAGTCCTATTCCTGTCTGACCCAAGATTTCCGGTCATCATTGTGTCGTATTGCCTAATCAAACCAACTTCCCGGATCTAGATTTCAACTTAACTCTGTGATATGATTAATATCTTTGCTTTTGCTCTGAAAGCAGAATTGAAACTTCCTTCTCTTGCCTCTGTTTTGCCTTGAAAGTCCAAAACAAGTACTTGTTCCTGGCACCATAGTATACCAGAAGCTTCAAATAAATTTTTTCCTCTTTTACAAGCTCCATGCATTACCACTACCAACACTATTATCATCATCTCCTTCATTTCCAGACAGCAAAACCAAAACAAAAATTTAGTACAGGTTCATCATATCACACTCAAAATTACTTATGTTATGTTACTTTCTGTGATTAGTACAGGTTCATCATATCACACTCAAAATTTAGTACAGGTTCATCATATCACACTCAAAATTACTTTTGCTCCAAATCGCATTATATATATATGTACATGTGGAGCTGAAGTGTTGGCCTTAAAACATAAAATGCTCCAGATTTCACAATACTGTAGCATTTACTTATACTCCCCTTGGAAGCAGATCTGCCTTTACATGCCAGCCATAGGACAAAAGCGCATGCAGAGGTGTTAATAATACACCTCACCAACAGATTTATGAGGTCTATGGGTTTCCCAAGCAGACTTTAAATTTCAGATTTCATTTTGGAAGAATGGATCCAATTCAAGATACATTTTAGATGTATTTTGAGCGTGAATGGCAAGTATTGGTTTTGTTGATCGGGCTTATTGGTTTTGTTCGGAGACTTTGGTATTTTGAATCTAAGATGCTGATGTTGATTGGGCTTATTGTGGTGTTATGATATAGCATGCCTTTTGAGTTTAGAACATGAGGCAGAAAGCCTTGTTACCATAGAGAACGTATTACTGAAGTATCAATATATTCAGAATGTGTCCTGGTTTATTTGTCCCTGTCTTGCATTTACTTTGTTCATATGTTCAAGAGTGTCAATTATCGACTTAAAGTTTGAGTTGCAATATAGGTGTAATTAACTCATAACAGTTGCTTGTAGTTATCAGATAACTGCACTAGAGCTTCTTGGTTATCACTTTCCTTGTTTTGAAATGCATGTATTTGAATTTTTCTTGTTTGTTTAACATAATCCCTGATATTTTTTGAGCAATCACTATTTGGAAGTTTAGTAAAATATGCCACTCTACGTTCCTTTCTTCTTCTTCTTCTTCTTTAAAAATGCAGTATTTTTAAAGACAGATCAACCTTGTTGGTTATGTCGTTATAAACATTTGTCTTCTAGTTGTGTTATTTATCTTCTATCTTAAAATGCTGATTTGATAAAGTTGGTGCAACTAATGCTTGTGTTTAAAATTATTGCTTTCGTTGGTTGCAACCAATTCAGTTTTCATTTTTATCTATTAGTTAATATATACTTGCTCTTATGTGCAGAACTGGTAGAACTATTTGATAGTATCTAAGAGTGCTTTTGTATTTGTCATATGGATAATACTACGTTAAGATCCTTTTCGTCCAACGAAAATGACGAGGATGGGATTATGCGAGCGAAAAGGAGAAGGCTAATGTTACAAGGAATTGGAGTATCCGTGGCATCTTTAGCAATTTATTATCATGAAAAATATGTTGAGAAACAACCTACTGATGACTCAGAGATGTTAAGGGAGCAAATATTGAGGCGTTTATACAATGGAAGTGATGATAATTGCTATGACCAGTTACGTGTAACTAAAAAATCATTTGCTAAACTTTGTGGTATCTTACGTACGAAAGGAGGGTTGCGTGATTGCGGGCGTGTATATGTTGAAGAAGCAGTAGCCATGTTTTTACATGTTCTTGCTCACAATACTAAATTTCGTGTAATAAAAGGATTTTACATTCGTTCTGGAGAAACTATTAGTAGACAATTTGGTAAAGTGTTAAAAGCGGTTCTTAAGTTGACTGACGATTATATCAAAGTCCCGGAGGCAAACTTAGAGGCTGTGGAAGATGAAAAATGGAGATGGTTTAAGGTGAGAAAGACGATCTTTATGATTATGTAGATTATGTATTGCTTTGTATAGTCAATTTAATATGATATTTTTTGTGCTTTTATTTAGAATTGTCTTGGAGCGTTAGATGGAACATATGTTCCTCTTACCGTTCCTCGCCAAGATCAGGGTAGATACAGGAATCGGAAGCAACAAATTGCAACTAATGTCCTCGGAGTTTGTGATAAAGACATGAAAATTGTTTATGTGTTACCCGGATGGGAGGGATCTGCATCAGATTCTAGGGTACTGAGGAATGCCCTAACTCGAGTGCGCCCCTTTATCGTGCCACGTGGTATGTCACTTGTTTGTCTTTTTCAATACTAGAGAGAATTTGAATGGATTAATTCAAGTCTACGATGCGAATTCTACAATGCAGGAAAATATTATTTGGTTGATGCTGGATATGCAAATGGACCTGGTTTTTTAGCTCCTTATCGTTCAACACGTTATCATCTTAATGAATGGGCAGCTAGTGGGAATAATCCAAGTACTTATAAAGAGTTGTTTAATCTTCGTCACTCAACCGCAAGGAATGTGATTGAAAGAACATTTGGATTGCTGAAGAAACGGTGGGCAATTCTTAGAACCGCGTCTTTCTTTGATGTAAAAACACAGGTGATATTATGAGTGGTAGCTTGTTGGTTTATAATTTTGTGCATACATATATAATATATAACAGGTGACAATCTGATTCTTTTTTATCATTTGTATTTTGTATTATAGGTTCGAATAGTCAATGCATGTTGTATTTTGCACAATTTCATACGAGAGGAGCAAATGGGACAAGAAGTAAGATTATTAGCTGAGGTTGATGCAGAATTAGCAGCTGCTCAAATTCGAGATGACACGAGCGATGAGGAAGTTATAAGATCTGTCCGACTTACGCCTGAATGGACAACATTTAGGGAGAATTTAGCTAAGGACATGTTCGCCGAATATCAAGCGAGGCGTGGTCGAGGAATTTGATACAATAGCTAATTATCTATTTGAAATGTTATTTCTTTAGTATCTATTTTCTTGTTATTGTATATCTCGTGGATATCTTATTACTATATGTCAGAAATGTTTCTCTTTAGGAGCTATTTTTTTGTTGAAACAACGTAATATGTGGTGCATTCTCAAGAACTATGGTGGATTTATGGTGGTTGTTGGTTGAATATTTTTTGAGTTGGGTTTGTGGTAATGTTGACTGATGTTATCTTTAAAGAACAAAAAAATTGACTCATTTATTTATTTTATACTTGGTCTCATCATGTGTATTTTACTGAGCTCATTTTTTTATTTATTTTGTACTTAGCATCTTACGTGTATTTTCTTTTCTTTTCTTTTCTTGGGTAGGGCGGCGTGGGGTATAATTTGATATAAAAAAAAAACTTGAAATTTTTGTTTTGAATATTTACCTTTTATTTTTTTACTTTAGCAATTTCAATTCTTAGATCTAATTTTTTGTGCTAACCAATCAATGAAATTACAAATTTCATTCAATTCCAAATTAATTCCAATTCCATAGGAATTGGAATTGAATTGCAATTCCAAATTCTAATTCCAATTCCGTTTGCCAATCGGACCCTAAATAACTCCAAGCAAATTTCAACTAGATTTCTGGCATAAACGGAAATACCACGCCAGTGGGTGGTTTAATCACAACATGTAAGTGAACTTACTTCAAGTCGTCTTAGGATTTCCCTAAACTCTCTCTCATTCATCATTCGAGAAAGGCTAGCTAGATAATTTATTCGGCATCCATCCAGCACAGACTCTGCCCATTCAAATTTCTAAGGTATTTGCTAGCTGAAGACTTCATAAGAGTTATAACGTTTTGATTTTTCGAAGTGTTAAACTCATTATAAATAAAGCCAAAATAACTCAAAATAAAACAAAGTCTTACAAGCCGGTAATTCAAAGCATCTAGGCATTAGTCTCCAAGAAACATCAATAAAAGCCTCCCTGACTTAAAACAGTTACACAGTCCCAAATAACTCGCACATGGAGTTCAAAATAAATTGACATGTACGATTATTTGTCTCAGTACAGTATTCCTAATATAGTTTTACTAACTCTAAAATTAAAACTGCTAGCTCTCAGTCACACAGTTAGCTCTGTAATCCATATCGATCACCGGAAAGGAAAATAATAAGAGAGTGAATCAAATGTCCAGTAAAGTTGCTCAATGGACCAACCAAAAGGGATAAAAAAATGTCCGAAAAAATGAATTATGGAAGTACAAAATTCTAACATAACATATTCAAGACATAATTTCAAATTTGCAAAATACGTTTTTGAATAGAGACAGACATTGGACGAGTCATTCAGAAGTAAGGTCTCACGTGCTATCACTGGCACATGAGACAGGGTTCAGAAAATAAGATCGCGATATCTAACTCATCCCACTAAGTTAGACCACTTCCCAATCCACGTGGCTAAACTATTAAAATCACATACTCGTGACAGGGCTCACCAAAATATTGACTTAAGTAATATGACAATAAATATGCCAGGCCTCAGTACTTTGCCTAGATAGTATTTCCAAACGAGTCAAACACCAACCTAGCGGCCAATGGCTCACACTAATAAATGTCACTTAAATCGCTTGATGAAAGTACCGACAGACAATAAGATAGTAACAAACGTCATGTCAAGCGAGGGTGAGTTAATTAGCAATGACAGTAAATTGAATAATGCAAAATTTATAAAGTGAAAGTGAAAATATGGAAACCAAATCTGAACCAATGTTCCACTTGCAAGAGTAGGAATCTACAGCAACAACAGCAATTCAAACGTTAACGAAATAGTTTGACAGGGTATACTGAAGAAATAGAGAGCAGACTCATTATTTCTAGGTACTGATTCATGAAAGGAGTTTGGCAAATAAATAATTGGATGTCTCAAATATGAGTGGTCAGTGATTAAGGTGCATGCGAGGTAATTGAGAAGGAAAAGCCATACACCTGAAGCTGTTCAAAGAAGTTGCAATTAACAAAGAAGAACCAAGACAAAATAATAATAATAATAATAATAATAATAATAAGTAACAACAAAAATGGACATGACCTAGACGAAAACGTGTCAGTTAATGAAACTGTACGAGTCATGAAGAAAATATTTAAATGTATCATCAAGAAGCCAGCAACCAATTGAGACTAGAGAATTTCAGAAAACGTGTATGAAGAGCCCAAACACAGCTTGTTACGAAAAGCATTGTAGTTCCATATCCTTTGAAAATAAAATAGAGTGAGACCAACAATTACTCTGAATTAGATGAAAATAAAACCCTTATAGACATAGGATCGATTGGTTCAACGCTGATTCATATCTCAAAAAAATAAATCCTTACCTCTAATTGCACAAATCAACTCCAAATCTTGATCTTCTCAGAAAAATTATATCAAAAATCCTAAAACAAAAATACCAAAAATTTCAATTAGACTCTTTGAGTTACAATAATTTATCCGGTCCTTGCCACAAATCTCAATCCCAAAATCAAAAATATATTCTTACCTCATAGCAATAACCAAAATCTCGAAAGGTCTCTTCATGTCTCTTCCTGGAGATGTTCTGGAGGCTCCTGAGAAGTATGTTATGTTCCTAGTAAAACAATGTTTTGTACGTTAAGTTTCTGAAACCGGAAAGGAGTATTATTTATCAATTTTTTTTCTCTTCCCTAAAAACAATTAGGATTAAAGCCCAAATTAAAATTGGGTTATACATCCCGAAAAGTAAAATCCACTGTACGAAAACAATTCTGAGTTGCTTTTTAGGCCCAACTCTAATAGACAAAATTACAAAAAGGCCCCTAATGACCAAATTATATACTACATTGTTTTAAGCAGCATTTATATATTCAGGATGTGACAAGAATTGTGCAATTAGTTTCCAACAGCAACTTATTTACCTGCCAGCAATTCCATTGCAGTTTCAACCAGTGAGTGAATCGGCGTGCCGTGTCGACCAAACCCAAAAGGACCAAGAGTGATATAAAAGCTTTCTAACTGTGTAGTCGTCTCTAGGACGTGTTCCAGCTCCTTCTCCATTCCCAGATCCTTGAAATGTTGAACGTTTTTATCCTTCTCTCTCATCATAACAACTGCCAGCTCTACGACGAACCTCCTCATTCCGGGACAATCGTCTGATGGGAACTGGTATTCCTTTAAGATCTGGACTAGCGCCATAGCTAATTCAGCCTCTTGAACTCCAACCGCCTCAAACATGGCGCTTGATTCTTGAGTTGTCATATATTTGAAAACTTGTGCTGCGAGTCCAACCATCGCTTCTTCAAACTCATCTTCTCCCGTAATGATAACTTTGAGTACCTGCAAATATATATATATGGCTTTGCCGTTGTCACTAAATCATGACTGTTCGTTATATAGGAGAAGAACACTAACTAATCGGCTTCCGTTCAATTCACGTTGCTAGATCATAGAAAAAGAGAACTTACAGTTGGTGCTGCAGCGACGACAACCCTCAACTGATCATCAAAACAGCCGCCTCCACTGTAAGCGCACAAATGTCTCAGAATTACTGCTGCACCTAGTCGATTGTCACCACTCGAATCCTCCAACTCCCTAACAAGACTCTCCATCACTTTCAACTTCAAGATTCTTTGACAATTACTAGTACTTTCTAATGTCAGCACTGCCAATGCTATTCCAGCTAAACCTTTTACAGAGATCATCAGGTCAGGCATCTCTTGTTTCAAGTAAATGTTGAACAATTCCTTGATAACATTACCTGTACAACCAACTAACTCTCTTCCATCCTCTTCTATAGCCAGATTAATTAATATATTTATGCCTAAACACTGTAGCATCGGATGCTTTTCACCATGCTGCAACATATCTCTAATGTTGCTGATTGTATCAACCACTTCCGATATTTCTTTCCGGAGTTGTTTACCAGTTGTTCCTGTTGTATCCGACAACATCGCCACTACTTGAAGGGATCGTTTCACTGTTAAAATCTGATCTTCTTCGGTTCTTTCGCCTTTCAACAGTCTCTCATCTGCAGATGTCAATTTAATAATTTTTGGTAGGAGGCCTCTCGTATTTCCAATCTTTCCACAGCTACCAAGGTCACGACAAAGTTTCTTTAGTATGCGAAGCCCCAAAATAGTGAAATTCCGATGATCATAACCAAAGACCGTACCGTCGTCGTCGAGCAGGGATGATATTGACTCCATTACACCCGGAATACCGGCAACCTGAAGAGGTTTATGCTCTGGGCCTGCTAGTTTTACCAAGATCTCGGCTGCTGACTTCCTGATCTCCTTTTGTTCCCCTGCTTTCCAGTTCAGCATCTCAACTAGCCTTACCATCACTGATGTTGTGATTCCAACCTTTTGAAGTGTTTCATATGAAAATTCGTCATTTGCTGCAAATTTTTGTAGAATTCTAGCTCCATTTAGATGATCATCCACTACATTCGAGGCCAAGAGATCCATGGCAAATGAAACCATATCCTTTTGTCGGCCATAAAAAATGCTTCCATTAACACATGCTGAAAAGGCGTCGTCAAAGAACTTTCTAACGTAGATAATACTGGATGGCCCCAATTCATATTGTCTGCATGTTCACCTCCTCTAGTAGCTTTCGGTGCATGACCATCCACTCCGAATAAGCTTTCTCCAAGAGAAATAGTAATGCTTCTGCCAAGGCCAACGAGTAGAAAATATTCAGAGCTAATTGTTGGTTCCTCTCGTTGGCATCTCCTACATCACCACGTATATGTTTGATAAGCTTCATCAAAGAGAGAGTTACGCAAGTGGTAGAAGATGCAAGTTGGAAGCAATAGAGAACTAGGGAGAACATCATATATCTAGTTTTTTTCCGTTTAAGCGTCTTTCTTCTAAGCGAGTTTACATGGCTTCTTCTCGCATCTGTATTCTCCGCATCGTCTACAGTTTCCCTACTGCATCGGCTTGCCTTTGCAAGCGCAACTATATAGCGAGAAGTTGCCTTCAAAGTTTCAAGAGCAAAGTGTACACCGGAACTTATTGTCCGCGGACGAAGTTTTCGTACAAAACCAGTCAGTGACCACTGGTGTTGCCATCTAATGATCTGCCTCCTACTAAATATTCGGATTCCTTCAATCAGCAGAATGACATTGATGAACCAAAAATCTGTTTTGGCTAGAGAGCTGGCGAAACCACCAAGAAGAACACCCGATGCCCAGATAAACCCGAGAGCTCCTAGTCCAGCTGCTGCTTTCTGCAACATTGCTAGCCGCGAAGCAAAGCTGGTCAACTCTGCTCCTGGTGCACCATAGCGCCATGTAAAGTTGGTTGAATGATCACTATCGGTTTCAAATCCCAGTTCTACATCCATGTTGGTTGTCCGTATTAGCCTGTTAACCACCTGGAATCGGGTTTGTGCTTGTCTGGTACATAAGATTGAGCTCTTTTGGCTTCAAAATATCGTGCTGGTTTGAGACGTGAATCTGTTTTATCAACTATGTTGGGATCTAAAGCAGCAGACTAGGAGGCTTTTTTCTTCTCAAATAATTGTACTGGGAACTATCTGCAACCCCACAACAGCGAAGCCAGATTCCCCTTCCACTATGTCAGTTTTCGGCCCCGTAATTTTTGTCTTTATTATTGAGGTGTCTTAAATTGGGATCTAACTGTTGAAATTGTCTTTAATTCCATTTGATAAAAAAACCATCCACAATCGTTTACCAAGTATGGAGTGTGATTGTTTTCACACACACACATGGACACGTATCCCTTGAATGAAGGAGATATGTAGGAAGAAAAGACAAGTGAATAGTTAACCAACATGTATAAGTATTCACTAGAAGGCTTCTTGATTTCACATTGCAGGATGGCTTGACTCCAATAAAATTTCACCCACTTCTTCTCCTAGGACAAGTTTGCCACACAACACAACAACACACATCAAACACCATTGAAAAGTATTAGCCATTGAGAGCTACTAGCTAATGGACCCGTGCATTTGATGTAATTTGGTTGGGTTGAGATGTAATTTATTTTCTCATTAATCATATATTATAATATAGTTAATAATACTTTAAATTGAAATAATAACAATTATAACGACTCATTGCATCGATGCATGTATACATAATATATATATATATCTATATAATATATAATAAGCGAAGCGAGAAAGAAATTGATAGCTTCTTTACGCGACACATCCTCACTTTTTTTATGACACGTCATCAGATTTTTATCCTAAGATTAATTAACTTCTACATTAGTAAGTCTTATTTGATTTAAAAACTAATTCTAATCATTCTATCTAATCAATATACTATTCTATTAAGACTTCTTTTTTATAATTATGTCCTTAAAATCTAAAAACTAATTCTAATCATCTTAAAACTCTTCCTTATCATTATAATAACTTATAAGGACTTAATGGTGACTATTATATCTTCAAAACTACTCTTTAATATGAATATAAAAACTCATATATATATAAAAACGAAAATAATGCTTACGATTTAGAAGAAAATTTGATTTAAATCCTAATCATTTTAAAACTCTACTTAATCGATATATTAATCTATCAAGACTTTATTTTGACAATTATGCCCCTTAAAAGTATTTTCTAATATGAAAATTAAAATTCATAGACCTAAAAAATAATTTATGAGATTTAGAATAAAAAACTTGATCTAATAATTAATTTAAAATTTTACAAGATCCTTATTTTGATATCTAATTAATTTTGCAGGAGAAAACCCAATGTAATTTAAAAACTAATTTTAATCATTCTAAAACTCAAAATAATCATTATACTAACTTAATTAGGAGTTAATATTGACTATTATATCTTCAAAACTACTCTCTAATATGAATATTAAAACTCACACACACACACACACACACACACACACACACACACACATATATATATATATATATATATATATATATATATATATATATATATATATATATAAAGCAAAGTCTTATTTGATTTAAAAACTAATTGTAATCATTCTAAAATTCTATCTAATCAATATACTATTCTATTAAGACTTCTTTTTTATGATTATGTCCTTAAAATCTAAAAACTAATTCTAATCATCTTAAAACTCTACCTTATCATTATAATAACTTATTAGGACTTAATGGTGACTATTATATCTTCAAAACTACTATATAATATGAATATAAAAACTCATATATATAAATAACGAAAATAATGCTTACGATTTAGAAGAAAAATTGATTTAAGTCGTAATCATTCTAAAACTCTACTTAATCGATATACTAATCTATCAAGACTTTATTTTGACAATTATGCCCCTTAAAAGTATTTTCTAATATGAAAATTAAAATTCATAGACCTAAAAAATAATTTATGAGATCTAGAATAAAAAACTTGATCTAATAATTAATTTAAAATTTTACAAGATCCTTATTTTGATATCTAATTAATTTTACAGGAGAAAACCCAATGTAATTTAAAAACTGATTATAATCATTCTAAAACTCAACATAATCATTATACTAACTTATTAAGAGTTAATATTGACTATTATATCTTCAAAACTACTCTCTAATATGAATATTAAAACTCACACACACACACACACACACACACTATATATATATGGGAGCTGATCCCTTGACAGCGTAGGCAAAATAGGATATCTTGCCAGAGCGATCTGGCCGTCCATCCCGAAGGGATGGACGGTCCAGATCACTTTTTTTTGCGGCGCTGTCAGTCGTCCGCTACACAGTCTAGCGGACGGATCTTTTTACCATCTTGCCCTCGCTCACCCGTCCGCTAGACTGTGTAGCGGAGGACATTCGTGGGCCCACATCCTCCGACAAAAAGTAGTCCGCTACACTGTCAAGCGGACGACTGTGTAATGTCGGCAATTCTGTCCGCTACACAGTATAGCGGACAGTATTGCCTTCTTTCAGCACAATTTTCTTCTACTCAATTCTTTCAGCACAATTTTCTTCTCCTTCGAACTCGCTTCCATTTTCAGCTGCCTTCAAGCCTACTCATTTTTCTTTGAGCACAATTTTCTTCTCCTTCGGATTCACTTCCATTTTCAGCTGCCTTTAAGCTTCGGGTAACACTTGCTTCAAGCTTCGCTCAAGCAAGGTAAGTTTGCTTCAAGTTTTCTTGATGTTCTAGAAATTTGTCACTGTATTCATCAATTTGTGATTTTATACTCTAGATTTTTTGTGATGTTCTAGACATGATGTTCATCAAAAAGGTATAATTTGTTAACTTTATATTTAATTCATTATAGTTTAATTCGATTTTTTGGCATGATGAATTCGTCTATTTATCTTACTAATTTAAATTTGTTATGTTCAATAAATTAATAATTGTTAATTTGGCTACACTTTTGTGATGATGCATACCGTCTTTTTTTCATCCTAATTTTTAGGTAATATTTTCAGTTAGAAATGCCATTTGATTGTTAAGCGTAGTCTATTTCTACACAGCTCTTGTTTCACAATGTCTGATTTCGTGTCGAGCTCCAACGTCCCCGTAGATGCTAGTGATCCGTATCTAGGACGAACATTTGCTACGTTGGAAGAAGCTGAAGAATGTTTTCGAGCGTATTCATTGAGGGTTGGTTTTGGCATTAGAATAAAGACTTCAAGAACGAGCACCATAACGAGAAAGATATGCTCTCGCTTATACGAGTGCCATAGGAGCAGAAACCCAGTGCAAAATGAGACACGCATAGGCAATGATGACAGTGATGACGAAATAGGATATCCGCGTAGAAGACGGGACTGCTTTGAGCGCACAAATTGCCAGGTCAAGATGTTCGTAAGCTACAAACCCAAACAAGACCATTGGCTTATTACCAGCCTGGAACTGGCACACAATCACCCGTTAGTAACCCCTTCTAAGGTGAGTGAGATGCATCAACACAAGAAGAGTGGTAAGGTCGCAAGGAGCCTGATTCAGACAATGAGCAATGCGCGACTAGGACCTACCGACATGATTAATGTTCTTGCTGAACAGGCTGGGGGAATTCAAAATTTGACCTTTAACACGACAGACGTTCGTAACGCGGTCCGAACCCATAGACGAGCCGCGTATGACCTCAATGATGCTCAAGCCACAATGAGCCTATTGAAACGGATGCAGATGGAGGACCCGCAGTTGACCTTCGATTATAAACTTGACGACGAGCATCGAGTTAGCACAATTTTTTGGGTCGACGGTCGTTCGAGGCTTGCTTATAAGCATTTTGGGGATGTCGTGACGTTCGACACCACATACCGTACCAACAAGTACTCGATGCCGTTCGCCCCTTTCACGGGGGTCAATCATCATTATCACTCCATCCTGTTCGGGTTCGCCTTGTTAAGGGACGAGACCGAGAGTTCTTTTGAATGGTTGTTTAGGACGTGGCTGGAAGCAATGAACTTCAAAGCACCCAAAGTGATCATCACCGATCAAGATTTGGCAATGAAGAAGGCTATTGCGACCGTCTTCCCAGACACTCGGCACAACTTGTGCACCTGGCACATAAGCAACAAATACCCGGAACGGCTGCATCACGTGTACGCAAAGTATCAAGACTTTAAACAGGATTTTGACAAGTGCGTCCTCAAGTCGTTAACGATTGAGGAATTCGAGGAGAGGTGGGAAAAGCTTGTTCAGGATTACTCATTGCAAGACAACGAGTGGCTCCAGCACTTGTACGAGCGCAAAGAGCAATGGATTGGCGTTTACACGAGGAGGTATTTTTCAGCGGGCATGAAAACGACGGGCAGGAGTGAATCCATGAATGCCACGTTCGATAGTTATGTGGGTACAGCTACCAATTTGAAGACTTTCGTTGCATCCGCACAAAAAGCGGTAGCTTCGTTGTTCGTAAAAGAAAGGGCTGCCGACTTTGCAACAACGTACAAACAAAGGAGAACGTTGCTCGAGACCCCGCTGGAGATGAACGGTGCCAAAGTCTATACGAAGGAGATCTTCTTGCTATACCAAGTAGAGCTGCGAAAATCCGGACGATACAGTATAAACAAGGTGGCAGAAATGTCTACGCGTGAGTACAAGGTTTATTCGCTCGTGAATGACCTCGTCCCTGAGAAGCTGCGCAGAATGTATACGGTGAGCCACGACACATTGACGGACTCGGTGACATGTGTTTGCAAGAAGTTTGAGTTCCATGGCATCCTGTGTAGACACGTTCTGCGGTTTTTCACCCAGAAGAATATCAGGACAATCCCCGATAAATACGTCTTGCCACGGTGGACGAAAGGTGCAAACAGGTTGCACGGTACCATTTCCTTTCCGGAGCACCCGTATACTGACTTTGAAGAATCAGAGACGTTGCGGTATAATCATCTGGTGACGATGTTCACCCGTTTGTCCGTAAAGGGTGCTGCTACAATGGTCGGTTATAAACATCTCCTCGAGGTAGCTCAGCAACAAGAGCCCATCGTCGACCAGTTGGAAGCAGCTTCAGTCACCAATGCGATTGACACCGAGCCTACGACGGGGGTATCAGAAGATGACGAGCCGGAGGAGGAAGACGACAATGATATCCGTTTGTTGGATCCAATTATATCGCAAACGAAAGGCCGCAAGAGATCTACGCGGATGAAAAGCTCTATTGAAACGGCAACTCAACCTAAAAAGCTGCGAAGGTGTGCATTGTGCAACAAAATGACCGACCACGACAAGCGGAACCATTACAAGGCACTGGGGATAAGTTCAGGGGGTTTGCAAGACGGGGAAGAAGGTGACGCCGAAGATGAGGACGAACAAGCTGCAGTGGACCTTTAATTTTTTGACCAGGTAATAATTTTTCGACCGGGTAATAATGAGGACGAACAAGCTGCAGTGGACCTTTAATTGTACAACTTTATGACATTTGTAATAATTTTCGTGACATTTGTAATAATTTTCGGAGGGATAATTTTTCGACCGGGTATTGGAATTTTTTTAAAATGGACCTATGAGAGGCCATCGAATCAAATCTAAAGTCTTTATTTCAAGTTTTTTTTTTTTTTTTGTAAGCCCCGTCCGCTATACAATGTAGCGGACGTCATCGACTTTTGGTCTTTTACGTCCGCTATATTGTATAGCGGAGTGGTGGCATAGAAGAAAAACTTTTGGTGTTTGTACGTCCGCTATACAATGTAGCGGACGTCTTTACGTCCGCTATATTGTATAGCGGAGGGGTGGCATCAAAGTAAAACTTTTGGTCTTTTTACGTCCGCTATACAATGTAGCGGATGTCAAAGCAGTAAAACTTTTGGCCTTCTTTATGTCCGCTATACACTGTAGCGGATGAGTCTATATGAGATATATTAATCATATCAGTCCAATCTGGAGGGCACTCTCTCTGTCTGGAACATCTAGCCCAGGCCACTACTCCATCTCCGGCGACCCACATCTCCGGTGACCCACAACTCCGGCGATAAACCGTCCCCCCCTCAACGCCGACCTCGATGGCTTCTGGATCGGAGACCACCTACGATTTTATTGGCAACTTGCACCTGGCAGGCAAACACTTTTTCAAAGTCATGATGCCGGGGTTTGAGAATGAACTTGTATGCCATCCCTCTATCTCTGTATTTTCGTGTGTTAAATCTTTTGGTTAAAAACTAACCTATTTTTTGTGTATTGTGTTTGTTAGGACATACCGGAAGCCTTCACCAATCAATTTACAACAATTCATGACAGTGCAAGATTATATAGCCGCAAGGGGGCATGGCAGGTTGAAATCAAGCTGAAGCCCGGCCGACCCCAAAAAAAGCAATTCGCAGAGGGTTGGAACGTCTTCGTGCGCCAGCATGGCCTCGAACTCGGGGACTTTGTAGTGTTTGAACACCTTGGGTGGTGGGATTTTCAAGTTGTAATCTTTGATCGGAGCACTTGTGAAAAAATTTCTTTCCCCCAATGTGAACCCTAATTTATTATTAATAAAATAATTTGTGTTCTTGTTGATTGTGTTTCGAAATTTTTCCTCGCTTAATTGTGCTTAATTGTGTCGTTTGAGATTCCCTCGATATATTGAGATCGTCCGCGATACAATGTAGCGGACGGCGCAGCAGAAACTCTGGCCATCGACACTTAGAAAAATTTGGTCATTTTACGTCCGCTATACAATGTAGCGGACGGCGCAGCAGAAACTCCACCCATCAACACTTAGAAAAATTTGGGCGTCATTTTACGTCCGCTATACAATGTAGCGGACGGCGCAGCAGAAACTCCACCCACCAACACTTAGAAAAATTTGGTCTTCATTTTACGTCCGCGATACAATGTAGCGGACGGCGCAGCAGAAACTCCACCCACCAACACTTAGAAAAATTTGGTCTTCATTTTACGTCCGCGATACAATGTAGCGGACGGCGCAGCAGAAACTCCACCCATCAACACTTTTTTGTTTACGTCCGCGATACAATGTAGCGGACGGCGCAGCAGAAACTCCACCCATCAACACTTAGAAAAATTTGGTCTTCATTTTACGTCCGCGATACAATGTAGCGGACGGCGCAGCAGAAACTCCACCCATCAACACTTAGAAAAATTTGGTCTTCATTTTACGTCCGCGATACAATGTAGCGGACGGCGCAGCAGAAACTCCACCCATCAACACTTAGAAAAATTTGGTCATTTTACGTCCGCAATACAATGTAGCGGACGGCGCAGCAGAAACTCCACCCACCAACACTTAGAAAAATTTGGTCTTCATTTTACGTCCGCGATACAATGTAGCGCACGGCGCAGCAGAAACTCCACCCATCAACACTTAGAAAAATTTGGTCTTCATTTTACGTCCGCGATACAATGTAGCGGACGGCGCAGCAGAAACTCCACCCATCAACACTTAGAAAAATTAGGTCATTTTACGTCCGAGATACAATGTAGCGGACGGCGCAGCAGAAACTCCACCCACCAACACTTAGAAAAATTTGGTCTTCATTTTACGTCCGCGATACAATGTAGCGGACGGCGCAGCAGAAACTCCACCCATCAACACTTAGAAAAATTTGGTCTTCATTTTACGTCCGCGATACAATGTAGCGGACGGCGCAGCAGAAACTCCACCCATCAACACTTAGAAAAATTTGGTCTTCACATTTCAATCATTCCCAATGAGGCCAAAAAACCAACAACGTTCATCAGAAAAATCAGTATTCGACAACAGAAATCAACACAAATCAAATCACACCAATGGCGTACGGTTTATGTAAAAAATACTGTTATGATACAATTTCAACTGGGGTCCGCATGTTGGGGCGGATTCTCGGCATAAGCCGGATTTTCTATAAACCTAACCGCTCTAGGCCGGCCTTTCATAATTTGCCAAGCTATTCTATATCTATAGGCTTCAACTTCTGCTTGGCTCCAGACGGCCGCCTTGAGGCTCTCAGAGCGACAAATGAAATCCATGTACATGCAAAGGAAGACGCCGCAGTCCGAAGTGTTACGTTGCTTGGGCCTCCTCTTCTTCAATCGCCTATCGAGATTTGGCCGCGCCGGTACGGGGACATCACGGACACGATTGACCATTGCACAAAAAATATTCTGCGAGAAACAGAAAATGGCGTAAGACACGAGTTAAAATTTATGGCAAGATAGAATCAGAGCATTATACAGCGATCGTAATATTACCAACGCGTCCAACTGGGCTCTGTACATCTGCAGCACAGGCATCTGATGAGTATCGTCGTGGAGACTGTCGATCACCGATACGACTTTACTTGTTGGGGAGTAGCAAACCAAGTACCAGTGGCTATGCCCTAGAAATGGGATTAGAAACACATCGGCAACACTTGCGCTCACCGGACTATCCCTATTAAGATACGCTCGTAGGTTAACGGACGGTCTCCACTGGGCCAACTTTTTCTTCCCCCTATTTTCGACCCACTCCTGCCATTCAGACACTAGGATGTCAAGAAAAAAGGCATCGAACAAAAAAACGGCCGGATAGGTCGGCTGCTGCCGACACCTTTCCTTCAGAATCTCCACGTAGGTGGAGACGACACCGTTGTCTAACCAACTCCCCGGAGCCAGCGAGGCCAGTTCTCCCCACGAGCACCAGTAAGCCATGCCCTCCGGATGATCCACACTATACAACGCTTGGTCATGCGGGACGCCGCTAAAATAACGCTCTCTGATTATCTGGCATTTCTGCGGCTTTAGGGGCTTCAACGGATGCCCTTTGCGATATTGCCCTCGGGGGTCGACCGGGGGGTATTGCACTCCTTCGGGGGGTCAACGGGGGGGTATTGCCCGCCTTCCGCAATAGATGGTCCTGCCCACAGGACAATGGGCAGACTGATGTTTCTGAAACCCAAGTCTTGCGTGACTTGACTCTGAGAGAGGGGTTGGGGTTCTGAATCCAATAGTAAAGAGAAGGAGGGCGCACTGTAATCTTCCCACGGCGCTTGAGCCTGGCCCATGGTGCTTGGCGGTCCCCAATCACCACCCATCTCCGGTACAGAGGGAAAACCATATCCCTGGCTCACTCCCGAAGTCTGTCCCGAGGGATCGGTGCATCCCTCGGGAACAAACGGCCGCTGCCACCCCGGATAACCCATTCCCGGGTTTGGCTGTCCCGATGCTTGCCGCAAAAAATTCCCGCAGCCAAGCGCCAACGCTTCAGCCTGTTGGCGAAGCTCCTCGCCCATGGCATCCACCAAATCCTTCCGCTCGCTCAACTTCTGGAAGAAGGCGAACGAGGCATTAACCTACATCCAGAGAGATAATAAATAAGTAACTTCGTACACACTTAGAATGATCAAGTTCAATTAGAAGCACTGGTTGGGCAACTTACCAGATTGTATGCCATGTGCTCATCGATCTGACCCCTAGGGTGGTACTTCTCCCCGCGTTCAAACCTTACTGGAGCTACTCTCCTCCGGGTGATGCGGTAGTACCACTCATTGTACTGTTCGATGCTGATGACGGGGTCAGGCTCCGACACAATGGCAGCCAGCGTGTCCTGCCAAGAATTCCAGACCTCAATTTCACGCGCGCACAAGTCGTGCGCATTCGCCCTGCCAAACAGTCCGACACCCGGTGGGTTCCTGTTAAGCCTCATATCTGGCGCGCCGGCTGGCAACCCCTGCAGGCAGTCAAAATGGCGCATAGCGCGATCTGGCAGCTGCCACTCTGCGACCTCGAAGTGGATCAGGGGTGTGCGTTGCAACCCGGAGAGCGTGAAGACGAACGACTCTCCCACCCGTCGCGCCAAACGTTTGTACGGTGCCCATCGCATCTGGCCAGGAGATAACGAGTCGAGCGCCCCCCGATAGTATGAAATGTTGTGATGGGGATCGTCTCTCCTCTCGTAGTGGGTTTCCTTCCGGCTGTACTCCCAGGCGCACAACCGAGGCCACACATTATCTGTTCCGTCCCTACGCCTGGGTGCGCCGGTAGCAAGGTGTTCATAAGACCACACCTGAGAGCAAAGACATTAAAAAAAGTATCGTCAACATTTATTGTCCATTCAACAAAAAAAAACAACAAAGAGCACGTAATGAAGAATTGTATGATATACCTGCAATAGCGAGAGACATGCACATATCGCTTTGGAGTCGGGCCTCGTTGCCTTGTGCAATGCTCGGTACAGGTATGCAAGAGTTGCTGCACCCCAGGCATAATCCCCAACCTCAGCCAGGTTACGCAAAAACGGTAAATATTTGACGCTGACCGTGTTCTTCGACGTCGTTGGGAATAATATTGCCCCCATCACCCACCAGAGGAAGGCTTGTGTGTACAGCACAAGGTCATGGCCCGTATAGTTTTCTGGCAAAACCCCGTAGGTATCTACCAACCACTTCAACTTGATACCACCACTGCTAAATCCATCCTGGGGTATCGAAGTAAAGAAGTCCCTAGCGGTCCTCTTATTCGTTGCTTCGGACGGATGAGCTATTACCGGCCGCCCCGTCACCGGTAACCCTAAGATGAACCCTACATCTTCTAGGGTAATTGTCATCTCTCCGAGAGGGAAGTGAAACGTATTCGTTTCACTTCTCCACCTTTCAACAAGGGCACCTATTAAGTGCCGGTCAAGTTGTTGAAAGATCTGCCCATGCGTGAAAATCCCAAACCCAATCCCACGCAGTAATCTTTTCTGGGTTCTGTTCAATTTCCAGGCGTTGAAATTATCGCTTACTTCTACCGTGTTGACAAGTGCTCTTTCCTACGAATTAATAAATATTATTTAAGCAAAATAAACGATATACAACGTTCGCAACTGAAATACGTAAGCAAAATAAACGATATAAACGATAAAATAAGTATCTTACTCCACCATCCCATATGAGCGTACTGATATTGGATGCTTGGTCGTATAATACGGACGAATCTTCTGGTCCAGGGTTGAAATCCATTTTTTGCAACTGAAATAATGGAAAGAGGGCAAGGTTGGAAGCGTAAACATTCCCAAACATACAACGCTAGCATATTCAGCGCTAGCATGTGATCAGATAATACGCAATACACATATATAATATATATGTATATACATTGACAAACGCTAGCATAGTGCCGATCTACTTGCCAACGCCGCAAGATGAACTCTAGATTATGAACAAAGAAAGGATTAGTTTGTGAACTTACGTGATTGATGAGACGATTAAAGGATTTCTTGCAAAGAAATTGCGCCGATCTACTTGCCAACGCCGCTGGTTTGATCGTGAGAAGAAGGAATAGTTTGATTGTGAGAAGAAGGAATGAATAGAAGTTTAGAAGGTTTCGAATACTTGCCAGTCGTCCGCTACACTGTGTTGCGGACGCTGGGATAATGTCAGGGAAACAGTCGTCCGCTAGACAGTGTAGCGGACTACTTTTTGTTGGCCCAAGAATGTCGTCCGCTACACAGTCTAGCGGACGGGTGAGCGAGGGCAAGATGGTAAAAAGATCCGTCCGCTAGACTGTGTAGCGGACGACTGACAGCGCCGCAAAAAAGAGTGATCTAGACCGTCCATCCCTTCGGGATGGACGGCCAGATCGCGCTGGCAAGATATCCTATTTTGCCTACGCTGTCAAGGGATCAGCTCCCTATATATATATATATATATATATATAAGCAAAAATAGTACTTTTGATTTAGACAAAAAATTGATGTTACAATTAAGATTAGATAACTTACGAAACTTAGAAAAACAATAATCTAACAATTGATTTTTCAATTTTGTTAGGTACCTTATTTTTAAACTCGATTAATTTTGCTAGAATAATGAGGGTTGTATAATTCAAAAATTAATACTAAACATTTTAGAACTCAACCTAATCAATACACTTGATTATCATGACTTAATTTTTACTATTATATTCTTAAAATCACTTTTTAATGTGAATTTAAAAATTCATATATCAAAAAATCAAGAATAACATATTATATTTAGAAGGAAAAAATAACGTTCTAAATGAGTTAAATGTATTATCAATATTCATATATATTGAAATATACATAATATATATAAAATAGTCATTGTTAAAAATGAATAATGTGATATATATATATAAATTTAATAAATGAATTATAAGTCAACGTTTTTAAATAAGACTTTAGGACCACCAAATTGGTTATATTCCATGTATAATGATTTAGAAAACAACTCAAACTCTTTACTACAATTTACTATTAAAAAATTCGTGGTATACTTGTCGCGATATTTGTAAAACCTTATAAATCTAGAATATCAATTGTACAATAGTTAACCTCTATGCAACAAACATATATTTACGTACTAGGCTTTGATTTTGACTATTAAAACCTTGATTAGATTATCATGCAATTCTTGAGTATTATTTGTATACGCATGTATGTTTGCTTTAGTTCCTTTGAAGTGTAAGTTGAAAGAATAATGAATAAATTGTGTTATAGTATCACTTGACGATATAAAAGAAAAGCTTAAAGAACGTAAAAATCTAGCGACAGTACTGTAACACAATCTACTCATTGGTCTTTAAATTTACAGTTTAGAGGAAGTAAAGTGAACATATATACCTATACAAATGTTATGCAACAATTACATGTCCATCTAATCAATACTGCAATTTTAAATTTGTACGAGACGAAAAGATATTATACTGAATATCATGTTTGTATCTTAATAAGTTGGTGACTCTTGAAACAATAATTCATTAAAAAGATATGAATGAACTATGACATTTATGATTCCAAAGATAAATAACTCTTAACCTAACTTTTCAAAATAAGAGACTTGATTTTGAAAGGTTATAAGTTAGACCACTAAAAGAACTTAATAATAATATAGTATTGACAACTTACTTGAAATTATTACAATAAAGTATTAAACATTTCTTAACAACAATTATAATTTTAGTAAAAGTAAAATTCTTTTTCCTTTAAGATGCTATTGTCTTTTTGTTTCTTAAACTATGTTATGCATTGATACACTTGTTGTATCATTCAAATATATATTATTAATGTACTCGAGCTTGACTCCAGATCCTGAGCTATAACATTTAATAACTGAGCGAGAAATGTAATGATAGCTCTTGACACCTCATTGCATTGTATTTCTAATATAATAAGAGTTACAAAAACGAACTCTAAACATATTAATGTTGCTAAAGATCTCCAGACATTAATATTTTAAATTGGGTCCTTAATTTTGTTATTAATTAAATCCTAAAATATAGTAAACATTCAATTAATAAGCCTTATGCAATTCGAAAATCAGTTCAAACCATTCAAAAATTTCAAACCTATTATGACTTTATTTGAATATTATATATCAAAAAAGCTCTCCAATATGAAATATTAACCTGTAAAACAAAAACTATTTAAGAGATTTAATAAGAAAAATTAGGTACTATTTCAAATTCATATTTAAGTTTTTAGTCAATTCAAATATGAATCTAACTTAATAAATATGTTGGTAAAAGTTTTGATCAATAATTTTCTTGCTCTAAGGTTTTTACTATATCCTATTTACTTGCATTGGTTAAATGTAGAAATACCATAATATACAGATTCTATATGAGATATATTTAAAAAATAGTGTAAATTTAAAAACTTAATTATGTGAGTATTTCTTAAATTGAACTAATTTTATATTGAAAAAAGTTTTCAACTAATTTTCTATGGTATTTTTGTTGTGAGTACTTAAACTCTTAAGCATACTAATTCTGCATTAGCAATATACCATTTATGATTCTATTTTTATTTTTAAAATTCTGAATATAATTGCATATAAATTCTAAAAAGATATTAGTTATGTCATGATGAATGTAAACTAAAACATAAATTGAAACCTTATTATATTTGAATATAAATCTTACTTAGTAATCATAATTATTGTATACTTTGTGAAATCTTGGTTAAATTTTGTTCAATAATTGCCTTAATACGAGGTTTTGAGTTATCCTATATATAGTCATGTTGGTTAAACTTTTTAAACTTTATATAATTACTACATAAACTGATTACTATTTTCTCTGTATACTTTGTTGGTGGATTATATTTGTTTCCAAAGCTTGCACATCATCCTTACTTAATTAGTCGTGTTGATTAACTTTATAAATCACATGCCATAAACAAATATAGGGACCAAAATTTTCTCTATCAAAATTAAACTAATATGTCACTAATGTTATGGGCAACCCATTCAAATGTACAAATTATTTGTAAAAGATTCTTAAAGAATAATAAAACTTTTTATTTTTTATGCGTACTAAAAGATTCAATATGTCCTCCATTAATTACTTTTTCTTTTTATGTGTACTAAATAAACTTTTTATTTTTGTTCATCTATATAGTTACCAAATCAAAATTTGCAAATATGTACAAGGATATTGCTTATCGATATTTCACCAGAATAGTGAATCTTTTTTTATTTATTATTACAAAAAAGTTCAAGCCAACAATTAAAGTAACTATCTTTGATGTAATAACCATAAAATTATAAAATTGTGCAATATTTATTTTATTATGCATTTCAAAACTAATAATTAAATTACTATTAATAAATCGTCCTGTGCTTGGCACGGGATTCTGGGCTAGTAATATATAATAAGCGAAGCGAGAAAGACATTGATGGCTTCTTTGCGCGACATATCATCGCTTCTTTATATGACACGTCATCATATCCTTATTTTAAGATTAATTAACTTAATTTTATATAAGTAAGTTTTATTTAATTTGAAAACTAATTATAATCATTCTTAAATTCTACCTAATCAACATACTAATCTATTAAGACTTCTTTTTGATAATTATGTCCTTAAAATTCGAAGAATAATTGTAATCATTCTAAAACTCTACCTGATCATTATACTAACTTATTAGGAGTTACTATTGACTCTTATATCTTTAAATCTACTATCGAATATGAATATAATAACTCATCTATATAAAAACCGAAAATAATAATTTCGATTTAGAAGAAAAATATTAATTTAAAAACTAATTCTAATCATTTTAAAACTCTACATAATCAATATACTAATCTATTAAGACTTAATTTTGACAATTATGTCCATAAAAGTGTTTTCGAATATGAAAATATTAAAATTCATAGACCCAAAAAATAATTTATGAGATTTAGAATAAAAAACATGATCAATCAGTCCAAAATTCTACTTAATCAGTATACTAATCTATTAAGGCTTATTTCTAACAACTATGTCCTTAAAATTCAAAACTAATTCTAATCATTATAAAACTTAATCTTATCGTTATTTTAACTTATTAGGACTTAACATTGACTATTGTATCTTTAAAAGTACTTTCTAAGATGAAGATAAAAACTCATATATATATAAAAAACGAAAATAATACTTTTGATTTAGAACAAAAAAAAAATTAATGTTACAATTAAGATTACACAACCTACGAGACTTGGGAAAAAAATGATCTAAATGTAATTTTGATAGGTACCTTTTAATTTAATTTGATTAATTTTGCAAGAATGATATTGGTTGTACAATTTAAAATTTAATTCTAAATATTTTAGAACTCAACCTAATTCATACACTAACTTATTATGACTTAATTTTAACTATTGTATTTTCAAAATTACTGATAAGTTCCTTTCAATTTAAATTTGATTAATTTTGCAAGAATAATAAGGGTTGTATAAGTTAAAATTTCATTCTAAATATTTTAGAACTCAACCTAATCCATATGCTAACTTATTATGACTTAATTTCAACTATTGAATTTTTAAAATTACTCTTAAATGTGAATATAAAAATTCATATATCGAAAAAAGATGAAAATAACATATTAGATCTAGAAGGGGAAAAAATAACGTTCTAATTAAGTAAAAAATAACGTTATATATATATATATATATATATATATATATATATATAGGGGTTCGCTACACACCCACCGGTGGGAAAAATATTTTTTCCCACCCAATCGCCTGAAAGTCTACCGATTGCATAAAAAAAAAAAAAAAAAAAAAGACGGCTGGACTGGGCCATTTATGGCGAAAAAGGGCCAATGATTGGCATTGGGCCAATCGCATGAAAGTCAGGCGATTGGCCCAAAGCCAATCGCCCGAAAGTCAGGCGATTGGCCCAAAGGCCAATCGCCTGACTTTCATGCGATTGGCCCAAGGTCAATCGCACGGTCCATTTTTTTTTGGGCCATCGCACGGTCCAATTTTTTTTTTGTTTTTTCGGCCTTGCCTCCTCTCACCCTTTTCGGGCCATCGCACGGTCCATTTTTTTTTTGTTTTTTCGGCCTTGCCTCCTCTCCCCCTTTTTGGGCCATCGCACGGTCCATTTTTTTTTTTGTTTTTTCGGCCTTGCCTCCTCTCACCCGAAGTAACCCCCACCTTGGCCCCACCCCTCTTCCCCCTCCCCACTTGTCCATTTTCCCCCCTAGCCCCCACCCCCCTCCCCACTTGTCAATTTTTTTTCCTAGACCCCCACCCCCCTTCGGCAGACCCCTCTTTTCCTCCTCCCTCCAATTTCCTCCCATGTTTTGGCCCCCACCCCTCTTCGACACATGGCACAACATCAGTTGGCCCCCCCTCCCACGGCTCACTTTTCTGTCTATAAAAACCCTCTTCCCCCGAATTATTTCTTACGCTCTCATCATTCTCCCTATCTCACCTACATAATCTCCACAATTTTTTTCGTCAAAAAAATTTACGCTAGAAGATCGGTGGATTTCTTCGTCATTTTTTTTCAAGTCAAAACAAGTAAGTATTTTGAATTTTCTTATAATTCAATGTTAATTTAAATTGTTGTTACGCTTAAATTGTTCTTACCATAGTCTAAAATTCGTGTTTAGGGCGTCAAAATTACGTTTTTACAAATCGGGGTATTACATTCGAAAGATTCGGTAATAGCGATTTTTTAGGGCGTCAAAATTATGATTTTTCACGAATTTATAAACAAATAGCTAGAGCTAGATTTTGCCAAAGTGCAAAAAAGAGACCCTAGTTATTTTTAAAATATCTGTATCAGGTAAAAATTTCAGATTTTTCCAAATACTGGAAAGGGGTTAACTGATACGCGCAACCTTGTAACTTCGCAGTCTAATTTAAAATATCAAGCTAGCGCGGTTTCGCGCGAAATTTTTTTGAGAGCCCTAGGATGTTGGAAAGTTCCATTCCCCATGAATTCGGGCCATTCCGAAGCCGGTAGCAATTTTTTGCCGAACGGGCTTTTTAGCGCTCGATCCGGACACCGGTTCGGGATTTTTTGACGAAAAATCCCTAAAATGCTTTTTAGATCAAGGATGCACTCAGCAACCTTCGAATAGCGTCTTAAAGCACGTTTGAGATTTTTTCCGATGCGAGGGGGCATTTCGGTTATTCGCCGCCCGAGAGGGGTATTTTTGTAATTTTGCCCCTTTCAACTTTTCCGAGCACCTTTTCAGTCCGTAAATGTAAGCAAAACCTAGCGAAGGCTGATTTGAAGCCGATTTGCGGGGCGTTGGGGTCGCTAAAGGTGAAAACTTAATTAGACAGTTTTTCACGAATTTGTAAAAAATAGCTAGAGCTAGATTTTGCCAAAGTACAAAAAAGAGACCCTAGTTATTTTTAAAATATCTGTATCAGGTAAAAATTTCAGATTTTTCCAAATAATGGAAAGGGGTTAACTGATACGCGCAACCTTGTAACTTCGCAGTCTAATTTAAAATATCAAGCTAGCGCGGTTTCGCGCAAAATTTTTTTGAGAGCCCTAGGATGTTGGAAAGTTCCATTCCCCATGAATTCGGGCCATTCCGAAGCCGGTAGCAATTTTTTGCTGAACGGGCTTTTTAGCGCTCGATCCGGACACCGGTTCGGGATTTTTTGACGAAAAATCCCTAAAATGCTTTTTAGATCAAGGATGGACTCAGCAACCTTAGAATAGCGTCTTAAAGCACTTTTTAGATTTTTTCCGATGCCATGGGGCATTTCGGTAATTCGCCGCCCGATAGGGGTATTTTCGTAATTTTGCCCCTTTCAACTTTTTCGAGCACCTTTTCAGTCCGTAAATGTAAGCAAACCCTCGCGAAGGCGGCTAGGGTTCCATGGTCCAGGAATTCGGGCCATTCCGAAGCCGGTAGCAATTTTTTGCCGAACGGGCTTTTTAGCGCTCGATCCGGACACCGGTTCGGGATTTTTTGACGAAAAATCCCTAAAATGCTTTTTAGATCAAGGATGGACTCAGCAACCTTAGAATAGCGTCTTAAAGCACTTTTTAGATTTTTTCCGATGCCATGGGGCATTTCGGTAATTCGCCGCCCGATAGGGGTATTTTCGTAATTTTGCCCCATTCAACTTTTTCGAGCACCTTTTCAGTCCGTAAATGTAAGCAAACCCTCGCGAAGGCGGCTAGGGTTCCATGGTCCAGGAATTCGGGCCATTCCGAAGCCGGTAGCAATTTTTTGCCGAACGGGCTTTTTAGCGCTCGATCCGGACACCGGTTCGGGATTTTTTGACGAAAAATCCCTAAAATGCTTTTTAGATCAAGGATGGACTCAGCAACCTTAGAATAGCGTCTTAAAGCACTTTTGAGATTTTTCCCGATGCCAGGGGGCATTTTCGTAATTCGCCGCCCGAGAGGGGTATTCTCGTAATTTTACGCTTTCAACTTTTTCGAACGTCTTTTCAGTCCGTAAATGTAAGCACACCCTAGCGAAGGCTGATTTGGCCGTTTCGCGGGGCGTTGGGGTCCTAATGAACCCCGGGCCATTTCGGTAATTTGCCGCTCATCGGGTTCTATTTTCCTAATTTTACATTACACGAATTTCCCGAACCACTTTTAGTTCAGGAAAGGGTGTGAGACATCCGAAAAGTTATACTTTAAAGTTGTGAATTAGATAAAGCTTGTTGGGGCGATGACTGAAAAAACTATGAAGCTTTTCTGATGGCAGGGGGCATTTTGGTAATTCGCATTCCCGAGAGGGGTATTTTCGTTACTTTGCCCCTTTCAGTTTTTCAAATGACTGCTTCGTCCAGAAATGTAAGCAAAGCACCTGAAAGGTGCTTTCGAAGCTGATTTGGGGCGTTATGGTGATAATGAACCCCCGGGGGCATTTCGGTAATTTGCCGCTCATCGGGGGCTATTTTGGTAATTTTACATTATACAAATTTTCCAACAATTACACTGCAAATAGAGTCCATTCTTCTTTTATTTAATTCTATGACTTGTTGAGAATGATATAATTTTTATTTTTTAGATTTCAGTATAAATATGGATGCAACTGGAGGAAATATTTTTTGTGAAGGTTCTGATCCACCTTACTTGGGTCAAATTTTCCAAACACTGGACGAAGTCGAAGCATACTACAGAGCATATTCGAAAACGATGGGTTTCGGTATTAGAACTAAGACGACTAGAAAACGGGTGAATACCGATCAAATTGGTGCAAGGTTATTTGAGTGTCATAGAGGAGCACCGTATGTGCCCCCGGTCGTTCAGATCAGTGACGAAGGGACAACAAGACAAAGAAAACGGGACACATTTCCGGGTACCGGCTGCAAAGCCCATGTGTATGCAGTGCACCGGAAAATTGAAAACCATTGGGTTGTGACGGCTATGGAGTTGAGCCATAATCATCAGTTTTGCACCCCTAGTATGATTGGTCAAATTCATCAACACCGAGAAATACGCGCGGCACAGAGACAACTGATTTCAACAATGGCCGACGCTAAAATTCCACCTTCTAAGATGATGGGGGTTTTCTCAGGCCAGGCTGGGGGGATTGACAAGTTGAGTTTCAACGACGTAGACCTTCGAAATGAACTTCGTGCTCAGAAGAGAGAGTCTTTCGGTAGGAATGATGCTCAAGCTACCATTGATCTCTTCAGGTGCCTTCAGAGTGAGAATTCTGGATTTTTCTACAGTATCCAACTCGATGATGAGAACCGCATTAGTACTATATTTTGGGCGGACCCCCGTTCTATAGCTGCTTACCTAAATTTTGGGGATGTTGTGACGTTTGACACCACATACCGCACCAATAAGTACTCTATGCCTTTTGCTCCGTTCACGGGGGTGAACCACCACTATCAGTCAATCTCGTTTGGCTTTGCCCTGCTTAGGGATGAGACGGAGGAGTCATTTACGTGGTTATTTGAAACGTGGCTTCAAGCAATGTATCGTATTCCTCCACAGACCATCATCACCGACCAAGATCTGGCAATGAACAATGCAATCGCTAAGGTCCTTCCAGATACTCACCATGGCCTGTGCACGTGGCACATAAGCAACAAATATCCCGAACGGCTTCACCATGTATATGCAACCATCCGGAATTCAAGACTGACTTTAATACATGTGTGAAGAAATCGTTGACGGTAGACGTGTTCGAGGAGAGGTGGGCCACGTTAATGGATGACTACTCTTTGCACAATCATGGCTGGTTACAATCGTTGTATGCGATCAAGACACAGTGGGTCGGTGCCTACACCAAGAAGTTTTTTGCAGCCGGAATGACTACGACCTCGAGAAGCGAAGCTATGAATTCATTCTTTGATGGGTACGTAAGCCAGTCTTCAAGTATAGTGGAGTTCGTACTGGAGATGCAGAAAGCCGTTGATAGGCAATTGTACCGTGAGAGAGAAGCCGACGCGGCTACGGCTTACAAGGAAAGAGCCATACTACTCTTTTCACCTTTGGAGGCTCATGCGGCTCAAGTCTATACGAAGGAAATGTTTAGACAGTTTCAAGTTGAACTACTAAAGTCGAATCAATATGGCATGACAAAGTTGCACGAGTATTCCACCAGAGATCTCAAGGTTTATGCTTTGACAAACGTGACGAATTTTCCCAATCCGTGCTCTTCGTCGACTCCGAGGAACAGAAGACATTTTACCGTGGCTAAATGTATGGACACCGGGTTGGTAAATTGCAACTGTCAATTGTTTGAGCATAAAGGTATACTTTGTCGACACGCGTTGAGGCTTTTGATCTCGAAGAATGCTAGTGAAATCCCTCAACAGTATATCTTGGAACGGTGGACGAAGGAAGCCAATAGAGTCCACGGTCACATTCCTTACGTGCCCAATGTTTCAGTTGATTTCGAGCAATCTGAGCCGCTGCGATATAATCACCTTTGTAACATCATGCACAGTTTATCATTGGATGCAGCGTCAACGTTTGATGGGTACAAGTATCAAGTTGAAGCAGCCGCACGGGATACGGCTAAGCATGCACAGTTTAGGATGGCTGATCCACAAAGACGGGACACTCCGACTACTCGGACGACTCGAGCCGGTAGATTCAATCGAGCCAAACAGCCAGTCATTGACGGCACTAGCACGCAAGTTGAGGAGGACGACATTTTTGATCCAATTATTTCTCAAACAAAAGGGCGAAAACGAGAAATACGCATGAAGAATCCCATTGAAAAAGAAACGGGTCAAAAAAAATTGCGAAAGTGTGCGTTGTGTAATAAGATGACTGATCATGACAAGAGAAACCATTATAAAGCGTTAGGTCTTGCACCTGGCAGTATGGTCGAGGAGGACGATGATGATGAAGAGTGTTAGGGTTAATGTTTCAGTTGTATAACGAATAACGTTTATAATGTTTAAATGTGTGATTTAGTTTGTTGAATCTTTAATTTGTGATTTGGTTTGTTCTTCCGAAAAATCTTGTACTTTTTTGTCACTTTTTTTCGCTCATTGCACCTCAGGCACGCTAGTTAGCCCATTCGTAACAATTTCGGCGAAAAACGAGACACATTATTTTTTGGGTTTTCCTAGGAAGGGCCTATTCGGGCACACTTTAGGGCCCAATTCATAGCTTCCGAAAAATTGAGTAATTTTTTTTGTCATTTCTTTTTTGCTCATTGCACCTCAGGCCGCTTCGTAGCTTCCGAAAAATTGAGTAATTTTTTTTGTCATTTCTTTTTTGCTCATTGCACCTCAGGCACGCTAGTTAGCCCATTCGTAACAATTTCGGCGAAAAACGAGACACATTATTTTTTGGGTTTTCCTAGGAAGGGCCTATTCGGGCACACTTTAGGGCCCAATTCATAGCTTCCGAAAAATTGAGTAATTTTTTTTGTCATTTCTTTTTTGCTCATTGCACCTCAGGCACGCTAGTTAGCCCATTCGTAACAATTTCGGCGAAAAACGAGACACATTATTTTTTGGGTTTTCCTAGGAAGGGCCTATTCGGGCACACTTTAGGGCCCAATTCATAGCTTCCGAAAAATTGAGTAATTTTTTTTGTCATTTCTTTTTTGCTCATTGCCCCTTAGGCACGCTAATAGGCCATATATATGAATTTAAGCGAAAATCGAGACAAATAATTTTTCAGAAAATCCTATAATGTATTAATATGGGTGCACACTGTATCGCCAAATTCGTAGCAACAATAAAAAAATTATGAACATTTTTTTCAGGGGTTCTTTGCTCATTGCACCATAGTCACGCTAATTAGGATAATGGTAATGAAGCCATCTAGCTTCATTTTTTTTCAGCTCCCAGGCTATCCTATACCTAAACGTCAAGGCAGCCTTCCTTGTCCACGACGTATATCTGAGCACCTCCGAGCGAGCAATGTAGTCCATGTACTTGAGGACGTAAATCCCGCAATCATGACTGTTATATTGCTTTGGTCGGTCCTGTATCGTCTCGACCGTCCAAGGATCTACCGTCGAATTCCTGGTGATGGATTCCCCCGAATAATCTCGGCACGCTAGCGAGAAGATAGTAGTCTGCATCCAACAATTAAAAAAGGTCATCAATATATGTTACGATAAGAATATACTATGAGCCAAGGTCAACCGATAAAAACTAACCACTGCAGTGATGTACTCGCTGTATGTCTGTGCCAGCGACCGAAAGGGAGAGTCCTCCCGTAGGCTATCGTATATGTTGACCGCTCTGTTCGCTGGATAGAGAACTAATAGGAACCAGTGGTGTTCGTGATGGCAAGGCATCATGACAAGGTTCGCATGAGCAGCGTGACATTGATTCTCTGCGGTCAACAGGGCTAACAAGTTTCTAGCTGGTTTCCACTTACCCATGCCTGCCCCTCGCCTCCTCGATTCTGTGAACTCCCTCATGCTGGTCACCATTAATGGGACAAGATAAGTGGGATACATGTTAAGCTTCAAATCTTCGCGATGGTTATAACGTAGCTCTCTAATCCGGAGCAGATCTATATAAGCGTTCATGACAAAATTTGAAATATCTGTCTCCGGTGCCAACATTCTCACATCCGTGTGACCTAGCAATGTTCCAAGAGGAAAGTCTGTTGAATCGTTGACAGGCTCAGGCCCGAAGTAGTGCTGGTCGATCCAACCCCGCTTCCATCGCCCCAATGGCTTTGTCGCTTGTCCTTTATCCGACCGGTTTCTTGGGCGCGAGGCCTGGATTCCTACTTGGGTCACCTGACTCTGGCGCTGAGAGTCGTACGTGTCAGGAGGCAAGCGACTAGACGGCTCCCAGAATTCACTCTGGGGCACAAAGTCGTACGTGTCAGGAGGCAAGCGACTAGACGGCTCCCACACCTGACTCTGGGGCTGAAACCCGTACGCGTCAGGAGGCAAGCCACTAGACGGCTCCCACACCTGACTCTCGGGCTGTGGGATGTACGCGTCAGGAGGCAAGCCACTAGACGGCTCCCACACCTGACTCTCGGGCTGTGGGATGTACGCGTCAGGAGGCAAGCCACTAGACGGCTCCCACACCTGACTCTGGGGCTGGGGCTGAGAGCCGAACGGGTCAGGAGGCAAGCGAGTAGACGGTTCCCCTTGGTAACCCCGGTACGCAACACCAAAGTTGTGAAGATCAGTCTTGTACGACTCAACGGAGCTCTTGAAACTGTCAGGCGCATGCGCGACATACCAGTCAAACCGCTCGAGCTGCTTGAACATCTCAGTGCCCTTGTCAACCTACAAACATGCATAGAAAAATCACCGTCATCATTTCAGGCATGGTCGAGAAGGTGCGCAAATCAATATTGAAACGACACTCAAGCTGACTTACAATGCTCAATGCCCAGAACTGGTCATAGACCTCACGTGGCGCGTACGATGACGTCCTCACTTCGGAAGGGCGATTCACCCTCGTGCGCGTCACCCTGAGAAACCACTGTAAGTATTCCTCAGTACTGGTGCCGTCGTCCTTGAGCGATACAAGGCTATCATACGTTTCCTGCCAGGTATTCCACTGATCCACCTCGTCACCCAACAAAATCAAGGCATTAGCCACCTCGAAGTTCGGCCCTCGACCACCCCTGTATGGCCGCATGTCTACAGCGAGTTTTGGAATCCCTTGTGGACAGCCAGCTTGCTTCATAGCTCGATCGGGCATCTGAAACTCACATACTTCGAAATGAATAAGTGGCACCCGAACCAAACCTGCCAGCACGTACGACACCGGCAGTTGCCAACACGTCTCATCCAACCGATGCATCACCTTCCCATATGGCTGCCACGTCACCAGGGATGCATCCATCATATCTAGTTCCCCCCGATAGAACATTAGATTGTGGTGAGGGTCTACCCGTTTAGTCGGTTTGGGCCTAGGCCCCCAGGCCCACACCCTAGGCCACGTCTCATCGGAATCAGCTACGGGCTGTGGACGACCCGTGGGTAGCCTCTCGTAAGACCAAACCTGTGAATGCAAACATAATATGGAATTAGTTATTAATCACGAATATATTGGCACGTCAACGAAGAATATTAATGCTCAAACCTGTAACAGAGTGATGCAGGCGGCAATGGACTTGGCACCCTTTCTCGTAGCTTTGTGCAATGCTCGATATAGGTGCGCAAGGACAGCTGAACCCCACGAATACGAGTATACCTCCCCAAGATCCTCCAAGAACACCATATACTTCGGATGCACCGTGTTTTTTTTTTGCGTCGGAAGTAATATAGATCCAATAATATACAAAAGGAATGCCTTCGTATACACCGAAAAATCATGAGGAGTGTATTCATCCGGTAGCTCGCCGTACTGCTCTCTCAGCCATTTAAGTTTTATGCCGTTGGTTGTAAGAGCTTCCCTTGGAATTCCCGGAAAATACTGCATAGCCATCTTCGCTATGGATGCAGACCCATTACTCGAAGTAATGGGTCTACCGTGACATGGGATTCCAAGTATAAATCCAACGTCCTCTAATGTAATAGTCATTTCACCAAACCGGAAGTGAAATGAGTTCGTCTCGCCCCTCCATCGTTCAACTAGAGCGGATATAAGGCAATCGTCGTGCCGAGCCCAAATCCCGCAATCGGTGAACACCGTCAAATTTTGATCTCGCAGTAGTTCTATTTGTTCCTCATTCAGTACCCACTCGGAATGGCCACTTGTGCTTTGACGTGTTTCCAAAACACCCCTATCGACACCGTTAAATACGTGCCTCGCGACGTGGTCATCGTCATCGTATAGGATTGATGTATCATGAGGTCCAGGGTTGAAATCCATATCTGTAAGAACAAAATATAATCGTACATTAACTTAGCGTCCATAATATTTACATTCCAAAACTGTAACTGAATCGTTAACCTAGCTTACCAACGCAATAACAATAGTCATTAAATCATTACTTTAATGTATTAAAACCATTCCACACTTCCCACGACTCCGAACGCTTAATAACCCTAGCCGCCTTCTCTAGGTTTTGCTTACATTTACGGACTGAAAAGGCGCTCGAAAAAGTTGAAAGGGGCAAAATTACGAAAATACCCCTCTCGGGCGGCGAATTACCAAAATGCCCCTGGCATCGGGAAAAATCTCAAAAGTGCTTTAAGACGCTATTCTAAGGTTGCTGAGTTCATCCTTGGTCTAAAAAGCATTTTAGGGATTTTTTGTCAAAAAATCCCGAACCGGTGTCCGGATCGAGCGCTTAAAAGCCCGTTCGGCAATAAATTGCTACCGGCTTCGGAATGGCCCGGATTCCTGGGGAATGGCACTTCCCAGTCTTCGCTAGGGTGTG
>JAVXUO010002374.1:0-31354 GCA_033065855.1 Escallonia rubra | reverse complement strand
ATGTACGCTTGTCGTGGCCAGTATTTTTGCATAATCCACAACGTTTCGGCTGCCGCTCTAGACGAATATCCATTTCATTGCGCAAACGGACTGATCTTGGTCGACCCTTCCCTCTATTTACAGCAGGGGGCATGAATGTACAGCCGGTCCATTCTTCCCAGTAATCTGGATGCTCCAGTGGTTGAAACATTTCAGCCCATATCTTGCTATATTCCCGAACCGAAAACCAGGCACTGATAAATGCACAAGGATCTAGCTTTGCCACTGCACAACATGCTAGAACATGAGAACATGGGATTCCATATGTCGTCAACTTCCCGCATGTACATGTTTTATCTTGAAGCCGCACAACCTGTGCGTTTTGGCCGCGTTTATTTCTCACCAAAAAATCCCCCCGATCACCGGTCGTGTTATAAGGTTGCACAAACATAGAACCAATTTTCCTTTTCGCTTGTTGAATTGCAAGAATGACGGAAGGGACATAATGCATTTGATCTGCCATAGAGGTTGCCGGAAGGTTTCTTCTCAAATTAAAGTAATGTACACAACGGTGAAAAGAGGTTTGGACTAGTGCTGTGATAGGTAAGCCTCGAGATCCCTTCAAAACACTGTTAAATACTTCAGAGATGTTGGTTATTATCATTCCAAAACGTTTACCACCATCATGTGCAAGTGTCCATTGTTCAACGGGTATCTCATCACACCACTTTTTTGCTTCTAACGAAAGATTTTTTACCTCTTCCATCAACTCGTTGAATTTGCGAACTTGAGTAGCCTTCCCAGCAGCCCAAATAAGCTTCTTCAGCTCCGAACTACTGAATTTTTTTGTGAAATTGCTACGAATATGTCTCAAGCAGAACCGGTGATGGGCATAAGGTGGCTGCCATAAATGGTTTTTCCTCACAGTGCTTAAGAGACCGGGATGGCGATCTGAGATCAAGCAAATACACCTATCACTTGGGACCACATAATCTCTAACATGCTGCAAAAACCAATTCCAGCTATCATGGTTCTCCCCTTCAACGATAGCAAATGCAAGCGGCAATATTTGGTTGTTTCCATCGGCTGATACGGCAATTAACATGGTCCCTAGATACTTTCCATGAAGAAACGTGCCATCAATGCTAATAACAGGACGACAAAATATAAATCCCATGATGCATGGCTGAAATGCCCAAAAAACTCGTTTAAAGCGTATTGCATCAGATTCTCCACGCCCTTTTGGATCGTATTCGACAATGGTACCGGCATTATACTTTTGGATGGCAACTAAAAATTTTGGCAATGCCCGATATGACTCTTCCCAATTCCCATACAAATCAGCAATAACGGCCACCTTGGCCTTCCACGCCTTTTTATATGAAACAGTGTATTCATATTTTTCCTTCACAGCTGCAATTAAAGAGCTAATTCTAACCATCGGATCAGCTTCAACTATATTGCGGACTGCTTCAGTAATCAGTCTATAGTTTACGTGGTGTTGGTCTTGGTTCAAGGCCGTCCTCAATGGACATGTGTGAGGTCCTCGATAGCGTGTAACTTCAAAATAGTTATGGCTCTTCTTACACGTTGCACGGAGATAAAAATTGCACTCATTCGGGAACTTACATGTCAAAGCCACCATAGTTGGGATAGACTGCTTCACCTTGTAGATCAAATTATGCTTGACGTGGTACCTTAAAATAGCCTTCACAAACTCGCTTTTATCCTTGAAAACTAGACCCACTCTTAACTCGTCGTGCTCGGGATGCCATACAGTAGCGTGATTGCTTTCAAGAGGACTTGTAATAACTGCAGCGGGTGCCCAATCAACGTCTGTGAAAAAATGCTCGGTAGGCTCGTATACGCGTCTCTGAGCTTCTAGCTCAGTACTTATATCGTTACCATAATCCTCCCCATCGTCATCTTCATTTAGCCTATCCATGAATGCATCTTCTTCGCCTTCCGAATCTGTCCTCTCATGTTCATTATCCAGATTAGGTGCCTCAATGATGGTTGATGCCTCATTCCCCAAGTCAATCATGTTATGCAGCAGTAAAAGCAAAGAAGAAACATGACCAGTCACACCTATACCCTGAGGTGTGACATTGGAAATCCCGCCACAATAACTAGCTCTGATATCGTTGTCTACGGGAGATAAAATCGAACTTTGTGTGGCATGATCACCAATGTCCAAGGAGGTTAGATCCCTTATGGGCGTGGACATGCTACGTTGCGGAGGGGATAGCCTGTCACAGTTTGACACAAGATTCCGGGAAGAGGAACCGTAGCCCGTCACAATAGCCTCCATTTCAATAAATAACTCAATGGCGCTCAGCTGCGAGAATTGAGATTGGAGATCAAACATAGCTTCTACATCTCCATCATCCTCAATCGGTACTTTGATATAAAAGGTCTGAGCACCGTTTCCAACCATCCGCGGATACCTACAATTCAACTTCAACCTGAAATGTTCCTTGTCCAATTTTGTGCATCTACACAGCTTATCCATCAAGCAATTAAATGTCCAGTTCCCCTCCACCTTGATCAACTTCTTTGGTCCATAATCATATGCATAACCGTCATAATCTTCTACTGCATTACCTCCCCAGTAGCACAACAGCCTTACGGAAGGAGCCATGGCGAACCTTCAATGTTTGCATAGAAATATGATTAGGTTTTCTATACAAACTATGTGTCATTACAAAGCATGGTAAATCAGTGCAAGGATGAGGCTTGCTTGGCCTGCGCACACGCCAAGCCACAAACAAAAAACACAGAATAACCAAAACACACACAAACACGATGGACATATTCTGGCCTAAAACTCATCAATCCATTTCTATATTGTTTCTTGCATCATAAAATGACTGAAGCTATTATATAAACATAACTAACTTACATTACAATTACATATACAACAAGATCAAAAAGTACAAACTCACCTAAGCGATGATTCAATGGTGTTCTATGGGGCAAATACCAACTATATATGCAGTGATCCAATAATTTCTGCATGGTGGCTAACTTATAATGCTCTCAGAGGGTAAGCACAAAGGGCTCAACAACTGAGTCAAAGTAATGATTACATGATCTGAACATTGGTAAAGTCAATATTGATTCAAATTCCCCCTTAAGGTAGCTCCGACCTGCTATCATGTTTTGTTAAGTGGCCAAGATTAGATGTTGGAGGTATTAAAAGCCGCCATCTTACTCCCACAAAGAGTGACCTCTCCTTAATACAAAGAATAAACGTATAAAACTGCAGCATGTTCGAGTGCATGTGATTTTCAAGTCCATGGTTAGTATACAAAACTCAACACTTAGAGAGCCGACAGTCGATCTGCCGTAACTTTGACTCAAGACGGTATAATTCTCCTATCGCACCAAACATTCTTGAGGATCCGATTCAAGAGAAGATACGATAGACTGTGCACCAGCTATTGATTTCTAATTATCCTCAATTCTCCTATAACAAAGCTGGTACATGAGTTACATAGGTAAACTAAAGCAAACAAAAAGCTACTAATGGCTGGAACCAAGGGAATTTGACTGGAATATGTAAATCATTAGGTATGATAGAATACAGAATATGCCTCCACGAAGAGGTAATGAAGGTAAAGCGGCAGAATCACCTCATGCTAGCTTATCCATTGGAATAAACACTTCAATCACAGAGAAGTTCCCCAGCAACCTATTCCAAACTGAGATGCAGATTTTTAGTGGTGCTTCAGCTAAGGATTATTCTAAGTGTAGAGATTGGTTTAATCAATTTCTGAAATTCTGCTTAGTATTTGTATGCGGGGTCATTCCACCTTTGAGTTTGATCCTGGAAGTGACCGATTTATGTCAAATTCAAATGTACCGCTCTTTACTTCTAATTGTTTGAATATCGGTTGTAATTTCCCCCTTAAAAGGGGGAAACACCAGGAAGAATGTATATGAGATATGAATCAGAAAATCTCTCTTCTCTCTCTACCATTTCTGAAGTTCTCTCTCTATCTCTCTTCCTCGTTCACTCCCCTTCTCTGTTCTTCAATTTTCAGCCCATCAATTCCATTAAAAGCGCAACCATAACCTTGTTAAGCCATGGCCGGTAACGTATAGAACATATAACATGTTGAACTTCATTACTGCAAGTAGTACGTTGTTGATCGTACTTAGCGATTGCGAATAGACACAGCAGAAAAGAATCAAAAAAAAGAGCACCTGTCTTGGTACTAAAAACATAGCCAACGAAGGTGGGTTGTGTGTGTGATAATTTCTCTGTGTGTGTGTGGGTTTGCTGGCCAGTGTGTTGTCATGGATGTTCCATCCAGACATCCCCTTAAGATCAGAATTCAATTGAAGAAAGCAGCTGCTACCAATGGAGTCAGCATCACCAACAATGAAGGCTTCGAGCAGGTGACACACACGCAGGGCTACACAGGAGATCAACAGACGCGTGAAGAAGATAACAGCAGTTAAGGCTGATCAGCACGTGAGGAGCATGATCAGCACTAATAACCAAAGATTTGTTGCGTAGTGCCTCAGTGCTAGCATTACCAAATTTCTCCTCACCATTCACTGTTGAGGTTGATGCTAGTGATCCCAGTACTGGGAGGGCTCCTAATGCAAGAAGGGAGACCCTTGGCTTTTTTTCAGTAAAGCCTTTGGGCCAAAAGCAATAGCCCTATCTACCTATGAAAAGGAGCTAATGGCCTTAGTCCAGGCAGTTTTGCACTGGCACACCTACTCAAGCATTCAACCATTCTCAATTTTGACAGACCATTGTAGTCTTAAAAACCTGTTAGGGCAGAGAGTAACATCATTACTCTAAAAGAAATGCCATTCCAAGCTGCTTGGGTTTACCTTTGGTGTTCAATACAGGGCAGGTAGTGAAAATGGTGCCGCAGATGCCCTATCTAGGCTGCCAAGTGGGAATGAAGATAGTGGGGAATGTCAAGCCATCTCACATATCAATCCAGCTTGGTTAACAGAGGTCCAAGACAGCTACTCAGGAGATCCTTATATACAAGAACAGATACAACTCCTTACATTGGACCCCTTTGCTACCACTGAGTTCACATATGAACAGGACATTCTAAGGTACAGAGGGAGGATATGTATAGGGCAAGAAGGGAAACTAAGGGAGCATATTTTTCAAACCATGCATTCCTCTGGACTAGCGACGGGACATTCAGGATCATAACCCAATAACAAGAGAGTCTCAGCAACATTCCATTGGCCTTCTCTTAGAAGTGATGTCAAAGAATGGGTTAAAAGGTGTGATATATGTCAAAGGTGCAAGCATGAAACAGTAGCTTATCCTGGATTGTTGCAGCCTTTACCTATCCCAAATCAATTATGGAGTAGCATCTCCATGGATTTCATTGAAGGGTTACCTAAATCAGCACACAAGGAGGCTATACTAGTGGTTGTTACAGCCTATATAAAGCCTAGAGGACTGACATGTTAAGGCAGCTTTGTAGTACAACTTCCAAACTTAAAAGCTTCAATATGTACTTTTTTGTTTCTTAACCTTTAATTCTAATCAAAATGCAAAATGTGGGTTCATTACCTGCTTAAATTACATGCATTTTAAACTTGTTGGAATTTTCACTTCAAAAGTACATGCTCACATTCAACTCTACTCCTCTTCAAGCAAACGGAAGTAAACAGCAGAAAAGGGAAGAAAGGAAACCTGACTTAAAAGTAAGGCACGACGAAAATTTGTGCATCAAAAAGATAAAAAATAAACTACAAAACATAGCACCCCGACAATAAACTAGGAATGAAGAGTAAGAAGTTGTGGCGAACCTTGGCTCTTTAGTTCCAAGATGAAATATGCTAATAGAGCACCGTCCAATAGCAATCGATGAGAATGCTCTCCATCAGTCTGTTCATTAGCGCAACAGCATATAGGTTGAGGTTGGCAACCTGAAAATGAAATCATGGTTAAACCATATATTTATATATCTCTCTACATTAAAAGTGTAACTTGTTTAAACATGTTTCTACACATCTCTCTACATAAAAAGTGTCTACTTGTTTAAACATGTTTCTACACATTTTCACTACTTTTCTGCAAAGCGTTAATCCATAGTATTTTAGATAAGATCAAAAATCATCAATACATCACGAAATGTATGGTTGTAAAGAACACATTTTTAAAAGCTATGAGTTTATTACCCAACTTAGATTGTACTCTCATTGTTAGAGAGATGTAATGCTAATAGAAAGAAAATAACCATGAGAGATATTAGAAGGGGAGAAATGAAAAAGAAAGGGACACATTTATGTTTTGAATACTTAGTCATAAACTAAACCAGGTACATAGAAAAGTGGTACAAATGAGGTATAAAGTTAGCATACAGATAAAAGTAAGGCATGCTATCATTTGGAATAAGGTTCTGTAGGTGGAGCATTGTCATAGTTGATCTTACTCAGGCTTTGCCAGAGTCCATTTGCGCATGTTTAGCCGGTTTCATTGAGTTCACATTTTAAAAAAATTGATCATGCGTCTAATATACGTAGGGAGCAACGACGATGATAAGAAAGAAACAACTAAGTAAAATGCGAGAAAGGCTTTTGGCGTTCATCTTACTATCCCTACAGCCTACAATGGTAGCAGACTCATTATTAGCCTTAAAGAAAGGACAAAGAGGGGTTACATAGATATAAACTAGATGAGAAAAATACGAACAAAAGATCCCAAAGCACGTATATCTTTTCATTCCCCGCGACTCACAAACTTTAGTTACTTTTAAGGTACTTCTTTTAGATATTTGTTGTATTCATGTTGTCATTACATGATAGTTCTTTTAGATATCCGTTGTATTCATGTTGTCATTACATATTATATAATTATCAAATGACAGGTCGATTAGAAAATAGTGTATGGAAGGGAATTCTAGGTGCATGCCATGTATGACATTCTTCACAAAGAAGATTTTGTTGCAGCAGAGAACCATCACTTGTTGGGATGCTGCCATACCATTGGGAAGCGATTCAGTAATTAAACCTTCATAAGAGTATTCTATGTGATACACACGCATAAGGAATCCTATTGATACTCATACGATATTGATAACTACGGACATTACCACAGTTTCATTGTGGCGTTTGCTGTCATATTAATGTAGTAAGCAAAACGAACTGATCAAGAGAGCATGATTAAAGGAGGGCTTACTCAAAACCAAAAAGTTTTTGAGAGTCCTGATCAGTACTTGAAGGTTCCAATATTAGACTTCTAGTCTATCCAAATAAGAGATTATGTTCTATAGAAGTGTCTTAAGGCATAGATTGCTAAGTGGACTCTAGTTGACTGGGGATTGCTAAGTTGAGAGTCGATAGATATTTAGTTCTATTCACAGCTTATAACTAAGTTAAGCAAGTGATTTTTATAATTATCCTAACGAGTTTTTATTTTTTTCTTGAAAGAGGAAATTACTTGAGCGCGCACTAAGTGCTAAGGGGTTACACAAAAGAAATCCATATGTCACGCAAACCTCGGTTCATGGTTTCTTTATCATTTTTTTTATCTAAATCACGTAGGTAAGATTCATGGATCACAAATTCAAGATGTTTATAAATTGTACGTCTACGCCTTAAGCCTCGAAAGATTTGCACTCGTGATATATTAATGTTTCATAATACTGAGACAAGTGAAACTTTTGTTGATCATGGTCGAATTTCAATCCTTGACGGACGCAATTACACAAACCATTTTGAGCTTTAACATGACCAAACATGTAGAACCCTAGACTCCCCCCCACACCTGCGGCAAAACACACACATACACTGCATACACACACTCATGGCCCCAAACACACACTGATACATGCTAAAACACCATATTTTACTCCCCTTAATCCTCACCCGAGGCACCCAAGCATGTACCAATCCCCCCTTGCACAGCCACATTCACGACACACACACACACACCCACACACACACACAGTGCACGCACAGTTTAAGCACACACTAAATTCATTCTAACACACACTGAAATACATACTAAAACACACACCAAGAGGTAGGGGGATTACTTTGAAAGAAACCTAGCCCAATTTCTCTCCCCTTTCCCCCTTCTTCCTCTCTTTTTTCCCCCGAGCTCTCTCCCTGCTCTCTTTTTCTTTTCTTCTTTCTTCATGTTTCTATGTTTTGTATTTCTTTTTCTTTCCTCTTTTGTTGTAAATCATTAAGTTATAATTTACTTGTCATGAGTCATCAAATAACAAGGAAGAGGTGGCATCAACTCAGAAAATTTTCCAAGAAATTGACACCTACGTACAAATTTCTATAATTTGCAAAATGGCCCCTCAAATTTCAAAAATTTACAAAATGACCCCAAAATTTTCAACAACTACATTTTTGACCGAAATTATCTTAAGCTTCAACACTCTACTAATACCTGAGAATTACTCAAATTTAACGCCCATTTATTTTTCGGAACACCGATAGTTATTTTATCCCGCTCCCAAAGTTCGGGATATTATAGACGTTGCATGATGTATCACCTAGACCATTGTAATTGTGTGCATCATATTGATTATTACCATAATGTTAACATGGATAAACCATTGCCATGATGTTCACATAGACCAACCACGATGATGTCTACTATATTTATTAAAACATATCAAGAGATCGAATGAGAAGCAAAATTGACGTAGATAAAGCTAAAACGAAGGATGCAAGGTAACTTTATAAACAGTAAACCCATAAAAAGGAAACGGAGAGGCTGATTAACCCAAAGGTCCAAAACATGCATGAAAGCAAACATACCCCTTTCTTGTTCGCTGGAGTAAACCTTGCAGATAAGCTATGTATCTCCCAACAATTGCTGCACAAAAGAGATAAGACACACGAAGGTTACGAATAATAGAGGATACTGATTCAAACAAATTAAAAAAAGGCACAAATTCAATGTGTCTAAATAAAATTGAAGGACGCCACTAAATTATTATGGTGCCATTGGAGTGAAAGGCTGTCTTTATGAACATTTACCAGTGTAATTCCTATAATTTCAACTTCGAAAGAACATTAATTGCATATTAATGTGTCAAGCCTCGAAAGATTTGCACTCGTGATATATTAATGTTTCATAATACTGAGACAAGTGAAACTTTTGTTGATCATGGTCGAATTTCAATCCTTGACGGACGCAATTACACAAACCATTTTGAGCTTTAACATGACCAAACATGTAGAACCCTAGAATGAAGAGGCATACAGTTAACACGTAAAAATGCACTGCGATCATGTTGTGCAAGAACAACCCTAGAAGATATCCAAGCATTATGAACTAGAAAGATTCAAGAGAATAAACAAGCGTAGAATGAACATGACAGTAACAAGAACAAGAAATGAAAATGAAAATCTGACCGTCAACATGTCGAGATGGTTGTGATCGTGAAGCCTGCAAGTTTCGCGTGGTTTATTAAGGTTTCGCAGCTTCATATAGAGGAAGAGAGCGAGGTCTTAGGGCGGTTTACATAGGTTAAGTACTCAAGTTATAGGACCCACTCACAGCTATCATTTAGACTAATTAGTTACGCAAAAAAATGTTGCTAAAAATTTGTCACCGAAGGTGCTACTATCAACATATTACCTTTTAATGTTCGTCGTGAATTTAGGAGTAGAAATTTTCCTCCAATGCATAGGTATAAGAAGACGAGTGTCATCGGTTAGTATAAAAGTATGCATATAAGACTACTGTTTGTTAAAAGTAAGTATAAATTTTTTACTCTAGGTAAAATAATGAACGTATGGTACATTAAATATTCAAGGCTTTTGTAGCTATAACTGAGTGAAGGTTCTAAAGGAGGATCACCTTGATTAGATTCGTGGCAATGGCGATACCAACCTACCAAACTTCCACCATGTTAATGCATACCTTAGTTAGCGAAACTAGGGATTTCTCTGAATTAAAGACAAGTCTGATTTAAATAATAATGAGAAAAAAATCGGTCGAGTTTCACCGAATCAAAGTTTCGCAAGTCTCAAAACTCAGTTAATAAATGCTAGTTGGTTTATGATACGATCCTATTACAGGATAATGTCTTCCTCAAAAGGGTTAGACAAGTAAGTACTCCTTCATTGTGTCTTATAAGACCATTCATAAAGTCTTTCATATCGGACCATTCCTTAATCGTTCTTGAGAATGGTCAAGTGACTAGTATTTGGAAAGACTCATGGTTCCCTCCGCCCTTGGTACCCATTTCCATGGGGGAGTCCCCGTCTTATATTTAGGCTGGTCTGATAGATCAAGATCTCCGTTAGTGTGACCCCCACAAGCTAGCTCAATGTCTTCCCTCTAAGGAAAAACACCCAGGTTGCTTTAGCCTGAATTGAGGCGACTGCATGAAAACTCTCTGAAGTTAGCCTACTCATGTTTGACCGGCGAGAGCCAACTTGAAAGTCTTCAATTCTGTGATGAATGACTCTTGCCATCTTTTCTTTGAGACGACAAGATGATGTCAATCACGATTTCATGGATTACACTATTCCTCGCTTGATTTGGTGTGCAGTGACGGAGCCGTGAATTCTTATTAGGGAACCAAAACAGTCTCTTGATAACCATCTTTTCACAACCTATTCTGGACCGCACCCCGGGGTCCGCTAAACGATCGTATGAGTATCGTATAAGGAATCCTATACACATGGTCTTATACTTAGAACCAAAATTAAAATTGATCCCGTTTCAATAGACCTTATCAAACCATCTTCTCCTACACCATACCAGCTCAGGCACTAATTGAATAACAAAATCCAAATTTCAATAACCATGACAGTAACAAGCTTTAAAATTCGTACAAAGAAAAACAGAGAGGAGGACTCACGTTGCTAAATTGGGAGAATCCACAGATGTTGCTTGACTAGACCTTTGCCCTAATTGCGCAATGACTGAACTTTTGCCCTAAATTGCTTGACTGAACTTTTGCCCTAATCCGAAAATCGGAATACCCAGCTGATGTTAATGGAAGACGCAGAAGCAAAATGGAAGAAAACAGAAAGAAAGGATAGAGAAGAGAACTCACAGGTGTGGCCCAGCCGTGAGCAAGGGCTGATGAAGGAGGAACAAGGAAGGAAGAAGAAATGGGCTCGCAGAAGGTCCGCAGAAGGTAGAGGGAAAAAGAAGCGCCTGTTTTTTTAGCCGTTTGTTTTAATTTGTTAAGTTTTGTTAGATTTTCAGAAATGAGGCTAAAACGGAAAAAATTTCAATTTGAAAACGTGTTTTCAAAGAACGTTTTCCACTTAGAAGGCGCGGTTTGGAACCACGATTTTCCAAAATGTGGTATGCGGGTAAATAAGTTTGAAAATGGGGTAAACAGGTTATTAAGTATTTAATTTGTATTATTTAGGGAAAAAACTCTACATATCTATGTAGTATGTTGCATCAATTTGGTCGAGTACTGACCTTCTTGCTTGGATGGGACTCATCAGTATTGGCATGGAACGACTCACTTACATATTGTCATATACGGCTTTTACTGACCACACAACTCATGCTTTTTCTGTTTTATGTGTTTGTCGCCGGGCTCAACAACAACAGTATCCACATATTATCTTTCATTCTAATACCTTATAAGTTCTCTACCAGATGACAGGATCTGCGACGTGGATGAGGAAGTAAAGCCTATTATGTATGATATATGTTCCTTGTGCTCTACTTTTGCCTATGCAGTCTCACCATGAGAAATCCAGACATTATTTACGAGGCCAAACTGTTAGCTCAAACAGCAAGTTGAGCTTACTCTTCCGTCAACAAGGAGGACAGAGGACTTTCCATATGCTTGCTCAACTGCATTACGTATAGTTATATTAGAGCCTCCTCTCCTTCTATATATGGCTTTCTTTCCTCTGTTTTATCTATGTATTCCTGGTTCTGTTGCTACTTGGCAGTTCTATTAGTGTGTAACGTTTCCTTTTGATGAAATGCAAATCTACTCTTATCCTCAAAAAAATGCTGAATAATTGTGACCGGCCAAATCATGGGACGTGGACTTTGTTTATTTTCTGGAATTTTCACACTGCTGGGCCATGGATATCCTTTCACCTCTCTGCATGGTTACGACAAGGAGCAGAGGCGCGTCACAAAAAATTTCTTGGTGGGGCCCCCAAAATTTCTATAATTGGTTATTCATAACTTAATTACTTATCCAGGCGTGCACAACAAACTTAATTACTAATTGAGGCATGCTGAACAAAGGAAATGGTCGTGGCACATCATTTTTTCCGATAGCTTGTTAATTGCTATCATAGATGGGAGGTGCAACCCTTGCTTGGTACTTGTCACTGGTATTTTTAATTCTCATATCAACTCAATCATTTCATCTCCGCTCTCGATCGAGCCTTCCACGTGATAAACTTGAAACATTATGTATTTGTGTATGTATTGTTTCTCGTAAGTCAGAATATTATGCAATAATATATGAAGGTGTGCTTCCAAGTGAGGAGCTAGCCATGACATCTTTGGTATCAGAGCCTAGGCTTAAAAATACGTAGACTTCTCAACTAGTGGCGGAGGGAGCGGGGGGCACCGGTGGGCCGATGCCCACCTGCTTCTCCAGAATATTTCCCCTTTGTATAATATATTTTATCCGCAATGATAAAAGTGTCCACCTAAAAATTCAAAAAATACTTAAAGGAAATGTATTTGTGGATATTTTACATGTAAATGTATATAAAAGTTTCAAAGATGGGTAAAAACAATATCCTTTGTCATTTAAAATGCTAAACTTACGCAAATAAACTTAAAAATTAAAGACTAGTCTACACATCAAGTCATTGCAAAATATGATTTTTATTCTTGTTCTCAGTGGTTTTCAAAACCTCAATACTTTCAAAGCCTTAAAGGCACATATGCGGACAAGAGAACATCGCCTCCTCCTCAGTTCCCTCATAGCCACTGGCCTTACCTCACGCCTGCCTGCCTACCCTCAACGGCCAATGCCACTGCCTCCACTAGTCAGTCTACCTCCGGCAAGTCATGGGCTCACGAGTCACGGCACCCAAAGCCCAAAGGTCACGGCCTCACGTGCTCAGGCATGGCCGCATGGGCGATTCACAGGCTCACCGGTGGTGGCGTGCACAAACGGCAATCTGGTCAATTTCTCGATGACGACACTATGAAAATAATTGGGTTTTGAAACTTATAATTTGCAATTAACAATCGGTAGAATTTGGCAATTGCTGCTAGTGAGATCGTTAATTTCAAATTGTGATTTTGGTTTAAAAAAATTTCCGGGCTCCGCCACTGTTCTCAACCTTAATTTTAGTGGCTAAGTTTTTTTATATTTGGAATAGTGTATAAGATCTAGATTTTTTTATGCCTTGCCTTGAAACGTATATTTTCATAAGCGAGGTGATATAGACTCGGAGTAAAAGCCATTGTATTTGTTAGAAGAATGGAGTTATTTATTCCTTCAGGAGGTTTTCACACCTTGGATGCTTGATCTGTATATGGTCTGCTTCTTGAGATCATGTATATTCATACCATGAGATGATGGTTGTGGTTATGATTTTGCCAGCTGCTTCTACGTTCAACAGTTATGCCTACTTTGTTTGTGAATGCAATACAATTTGGTGGTACATTTGATCTGTCTACTGTCAAAAAGCGAAAAAGATTTTGTGAGTTGATTTAAGAGTATAAAAGCAGTAGATACATATGTATTGATTTTGAATGTTCTAGAGGGTGTATGACATGGAGTTGTGACATAACTCACAGTGTCTTTAGAGGTCAATTTCTGGGAAATGGAATGAATCGAACCATCGACTTATGACTTTGATACCCAAAACTCTATGGTCGGTTCGCGCATAGCATTATTACTTCTGCATTTCGGAGCGTAACAAATTAAAACGCATTGTTTATAGGTGAAGATTAGCTATATATAGGTCTATGATTGCGCTTTGTTATTTGTCTGAGTACTAGTATTAGCATAATCATAACGTGTGCAAAAGTAAAATTGATAATAGCAATTTTATTTTAAAAAAACAAGCATTATGGATAAGTATTTATAATCACGTTTGATAAAATGAATCCTAAATTACAGAAAAATAAGTTAGTTATGCGTATGACAAAATAAATTAGCAAAATTTTATCATCATATCAAACTTAACTTTAATTTTAACTACAGTTTTTTTAATGAATTTGAAATTGTTAAAACCAAACATGTACAAAGATAAAAGCTAGCAATATGAAAATTTTGTAATATCAAGTTTGGATATTATATATTTTTTTAATAAAGTTTAAATTAAGTAGTTGTTTATCATTTAAGATTTATATTTTGTGCCATTTTTTTAAAAAAAAATCTCTTGAAATGTCACTTGTTACAATTCTAAGAGAAAATGGGGGCGAAAAAAGGAAAGAGAGGGTTGTCCAACACCACGTCATCAGCATACGTGGTGTTAGACTAACACTAATATCACGCCAACTAAGCGAGGGTGGCAAGCTATGGACCGAATGTCCAGTTAGATCTAAATTTTTAACCATGGTTTATAAAGTTAAAATTGAAATTTTTGAAAAATTTTGAATTTCCCGCCCACCTTTTTCATTTTTCAGGTTAAAAACATTTGAATCCATTTCGATTCTTTCTCCTCTCTTTCGTCTCCCATTTCATTTCTTTCTTGTCTCTCCTTCATCTCCCCGGGTATATGCGGTGACGACCTGGGGAAAGGCGGGCGAGTATAGGAGTCAAGAACCCATCATGCAACTAAGGAACGTGTTGATTATTCAAGTCCATGACCCAAAAATATGATTGCCAAAGCAGAGGGGGTCACCGTGAAACTGAGCAGCGTGCACTTCCTTTTCCTTCTTTTCTTTGTAGAAGCAAAATAGGTATTTCCTCGTAATGGCAACTTCACATGCCTTCTCTTTCATCATTGCTCTTGATTAAAGAATTTTCTTTCTTCACTTAGTGGTCTGCTTGATCAAAATGTTAGGTAAAGTAGTGATGTTATAAGGTTTTTAATCAAAAAGTTGAATGGCTTAAGGTTTTTAATTCAGCACCCGTAAATGATGTTGGCCCAATAGATACTTCTTCATAATGGCAACTTCACATGCCTTCTCTTTCATCATTGCTCTTGATTAGAGAAGTTCCTTTCTTTACTCAATGGTCTGCTTAATCAAAATGTTAGGTAAAGTAGTGATGTTAATAAAAAAATGTTAGGTAAAGTAATTATTCTCCTTACATTTTCCCAGCAATTACTGCAAACTTGACTACTAATACTCTTCAATATGAAAGTGACTAACAAAAATATCAGAGCACTTTTCTGTAATGGCAATGAGCAAATATTGCTTGATTTTAACTCTTTAGGACCATTGATGAAAGGAGGTTGACGTGAAAGAAACTGGGACAACATGTGGCAAGGGAATATTTAAAAACATATATCAACGGTTCTAGATGGTCAAGATTACACATAGTAATAGTATATACATTGAAAGTTACACCAACCGTCTGGCATTACACTAGAGAGTTGCATATGTCAAGTACTGCACTCCTTGAAGTCCTGTGAATTAACAATTCATCTGTTGTTAAATTTTTGTTATCAACCTAGTAACAAAAGTTGAAAAACTAGCCACCAGTACATCAAGCAAAACATAATCAAGTCATTAACCAGTCCTACCATCACCACTATCACTTATCAACAATTTATCTTGTTCACAAATGAAAAGGAAATCCTAATAACCAAAAGTAAAATGCCAAAAAAAAAATGACTAAATGACTAAATAACTAATCTTCATTTAGAAGTTTTCAAGCATGATAAACTTGGAGTTTCAATGCTTGCGTGACATTCCTTCACGTGATGTTCCTCCATTGGTAAAAAAACCCTATAAGTTTTTTGGACGAGAAGTTATTAATAAGGACAAAGTATACCTATGGGTTAACATGGCAAGAGTGGGTTAACATGACAAGAGTTAAGCAAACTGACGAAACTATTGGACGACCCCTGAAATAAAGAAATGCATTTTTAGTAACCTATTATTATATTAGAAAAAACGTTGTTAAATAAATTGAACTTTTATTACCTGACTCAAAAGTGGCGTCACATTAGTATTACCAAAACAAGGTACAAACTCATGGTGGAAGGTTTTGTCCATTGGCTTAGAATAACTATATGAAAATTGTTGTGACACCGAGAAGGTACATCAAGGGAAAGATAAGGTGTAAATTGCATATCTTGATCTACAAAATAAACGAATTTGGTCACTACATAAAATTTGTATGCAAAAGCACATAAATATATATCTCATTAATTGAAAAAACAAAAGAGTTACCATCGGTTTCACTTGTAGGAAATTGGCTAGTTGTTCTTTTCGGTGTTCTTTTTTTTTCGTGCCTTCTCAAGTGTCCCCTTGATTGTATAATTATGTGTTCCCTTGGCCCTCACTCGAGGGGAATCCAAGATCGGCATGTCATCAACAGAAAGAGGAATATCAGTCGCTTTACTAACTGCATCATCATTTCCTCACTCTTCTTCAAGTCGTCTCACTAACACCATTCTTCTAGCTCCATGTATTTAAGTTCAAAGAAATTGCATCCCTTTTATGATCAACACAAGTAATTTACTGGAGGGTAGAGAAACAATGGAAGAGTCAAAACCACCATCGCAGCAGCTGCTTGCACCACCTTCTTCCCCCGTGGACTGCAACATCACGGTGGTGGCGCAACAGCCCGAGCCCACGGCTTCGAGTCTCAATGAGCAGCCTGAACAGGCTCCTGCAACAAAGCTGGAATTGATGGCGATGGTCATTGCATTTTGCCTTAGCATTACAGTAGAAATAGGATACAAATAGGTTTTTCCTCATTCAATTCTTATCTTCCACACAGCAATTACAGTAGGTTAATTCACAGGAAATGCAATCTATTGTTAACAATTGCAATCTATGAAATAAGGTGTGAAACATAATTGTAAGGAGTGCAGTACAGAAGTCCAATCCTTGAAGTCCTGATGACTTCAAGGAATTTTGACATCCGTTGTGGGATCTAATCAATTGTTAATTCACAATGATAAGAATTAGGATGATAAGAATCAGGGATTGACATCAGATTTTCTCCTATCAAAATCTATGAAACATAATTGCAATTAGATGTTAAATAAATTTGGAGAAGGAAGTGCAAACGAGATACGTATCATCACCAAACACCCGGATGCAGTGGTGGTGCACAGTGATGGTGCAGTGTGGTCTCAAGCGTCGGATGATGGCAATCACAATGGTAGCGACGACCATCAGAAATATAGTTTGGTTGCTGTGGAAGATGAAGGGCAGAGGGAAAGTAGGGTTTGACTTTGTGTTTTCTTTTTTATTTCTCAGTTTTTTTTTCTTTACTTCTTTCGGTCATAGTTAACCATGGTTAAGAATTTAGATTCAGCTGGACATTCGGCCCACAACTTGCCACACAGTTGGCATGATATTTGTGGTAGTCTAATACCACGTATGCTGATGACGTGGTGTTAGACAACCACTATATATTTTCTCGATTAAGTAGCATAAAAGATAGATAATTGCCTTGTCCTCAGCCTGATCTTGCAATGGGCATGCCACCTCACTCAAGATCATGGCCTCTTGACCCTCCTCATACAAAATGATGGAGGGGGACTGCAAATGCAGCATAATGGGAAATGGGTCAATGTGAATGTCCTCCCCAGCTCTTCTCTCGTTTATACCGGGGACCAACTTGAGTTAATTTTCATATTCGCCCATTCATTTCCTGGTCATACATTGTTTCAAAGAATGTTGTCCCACAAATTGAATTGTTAACTTTGGCAAAACTGTAGAAACATTAATATATTGACCATTCATACTTTCTTATTTGCTAGATATTCAGCAATGAGAAGTACAAGAGTGTCATGCATCGAGTAGCTGTCAATAACAAAGTTACAAGAATATCTATAGCCACGGCCAATGGGCCGTTAGTGGACACGATGAACCCAGATCTAAAGTTCGTGGACGATCAAAGCCGTCCACCTACATATGTTCCAATGGAGCATAAGGGAGTACCTGGCACTGCAACAAGGCATTCTACTTGATGAAAAATCCTTCTTGGATCGAGTTTAAGTTTAAATAGCTTTTAGTACGTCTTATATCTGTACTGCTACACGATTCTCCAATCATATGTACCTTATAATAAGTTGCTTGGAGAGCCTAGCTTGTACCATTAGCTCTTATTACCGATTAGTGAACGGAGAGAGCGCATTTGACAAAAGCCAAATGTAGATTGCCTAATTGGCTCTTTAACTACCAGATGACCAATTTAGTGTTGATATATATCATGTTGGATGGATGATGAGATGAACAAACACTGCATTAATCTCCCACAAACCAACCCCTCGAGTCCTTTGTGTTCACCACATCCCTCTCTATATAAAGGACTAGTTATGCTCATTGCTCAATCAGGGTTAAACTCTCGGTTTTCTTTTCTCATAAACTGCTGCTTGTCATCAAATCAACCATGGCTCATTCCCTCTCGGTTTTCTGTTAATGTTGTCAGTTGTCACTTTATCATTAATGAGCGGCACCAAAATTGTAGCAAAGGTACGCCACCTCCTGGAGATGACCTTGCCTGAGATTCCTAAGCGGAGCTTCCTAAACCTGAACTACCTGAGTTGCCACCATTCCCCAAGGTGGAGCTACCAACACTGCCCGATGTGCCTTATCTGCCAAAGCCAGAACTGCCTAATGTGCCCGAGCTGCCACATCTGCCAGAAATCCATGACCTCCCTAAGCCCACATTGCCAACCATCCCAGCCTTGCCCAAGGACATAAACTTCCCATCCCTCTCTCCTCCTTGAGCCAATTCTCCATGACTATTCATGCTGTCCTTGATTACTCTCCATGGCAAATGGATATTTTATGTAGTTCATGCTGTTAATGACATATCAGAGTGGTTGCTTTGGGTGTTTTAAGTATTTTCCCATGTCCTAGACAAGTATTTGTGTCTGGTGTACTTCCAATTTCTCCTATGTAATAAGTTTTATATTTTATGTTTATTTGATGTGTACGAGTGTTTGATATGTACTTTCTTGAGTTTCTTCCATGCTATTATCTTACTTTTCTTAATTTCTTTCTCTCTTATATATAGATACATATATATGTTGTTGTCCCAAGTCCTAGACTTATATTTTTGTTTAATATGTTATTTCTCTCTTATAGATACATGTAAATTTAATAGGTCAAGCCCTCAAACTCATTGGGTTGCGTTTCTATTTCTTTCATTGTACTAACAAAACCTAATTGTTCACAACCTATCCAGACCGCACCCCAGGGCCCGTTAAGGGACCCCTATTGCACGACACGTCACCCGCTTATCAGTCAAAATTGCTCAATAGCGTTAGTCAGTCAAAGTGCTCTGTGCCTCGAGCATCCGGATGGCAGTCGAAAGTGCATTTCTCCCCCGATGGGTCGGCCACCCCCCTGAGGAGGGGGTCGGCCACCCCCTGAGGAGGGGGTCAGCCACACCCTGAGGAGGGGGTCGGCCACACCCTGAGAAGGGGGTCGGCCACCCTCTTTAAGGGGGGTCAGCCACCCTATTTGTAAGGGGGTTGGCCACCCTCCTTAAAAGAGGGTCGGCCACCCTCCTTGGAAGGGGGGGTCGGCCACCCTTGTCTTTGGGGGGGGGGAACCTGATTTATGCTGCTGACTTCTCGCTCAACACATTCTGCAACGTTCACCCACCATCATCAGTAGCGCGACGCCCATTGTCGCCCACACATCATCGTCGCAACAACCGTCACGCACGGATGCACATCGTCATCTAGGTACCATTCCGTGACACTCGTCGCCGCTCCGGCCCTCACGGCGGGATAGGCTCACAACCCTAAGGCCCTCGCTGGCACAGCCAACCAGGGGCTCTGGCCCTCGCCAGCACAATCAACCGATGGGCTCCGGCCCTCGCAGGTAGGATGGGCTCACGACCCCGAAGCCATCGCCGACACAATCGCCCGACGGGCTCATAGGGGGCTCCGCTCATAGTGCTCCGGCACGAGGACCCCTCACCACGAACTCTGAGCATTGAGCTGCAAGCATGTCTGCTCATGTTACCATTGATCATCGACACCGCCAGGGCAATGACAACCGGGTCACTCCGGGTCACTCTTGGACCTAAAGTTGTGATTGAGAAGGGGAAGGGTGATGGGAAATTAGTATTGTTTACATACTATTGTAGAAAAAAAATGTCGTTTAATGATGAAAACCATTAGTTGTTTGAGCATGACGGTTAATGTTATGATGTGTAATTTTAATTATCGTGCTACTCCTTCATCGAACAGACGAGAAAGGATTCCCAATCGAGAGGGACCCTCAATAGAAGCGATTATGCTGAATGTTGAGGATGTAAGTGGAAGAAATATGCAGGAAGTATATTAGTCAAGAAGACCTTAAGAAAGAACTAGTGAGACTTCTACAAAAGATCATGGGAGTTCTAAAGTACAACCGGTGGCTGTTATTATGACAGCCCCAGTAAAAGGAAGAAAAGGGTGTAGATCTTGAGACTGTCAAGATGCCCGCCCGGATGAAATCCCACTAGAGGGAAATGGTCCGGTGTGGACATCTATGTGAATTTGAGAGATGGAAAAGATAGTCGAAGTAACAAGATGTGAGAAAACGTCAAAAACGATGATTGTTGCTAGTCATATGTACAAGATGAGTTTCAAGTTATTAAGGATGGGCATGAACAAGTTGAGGATGGTAGCTTATTTGGCTTACGTTGCCCAAAATAGGTACAAGTAACTTGTTGATGATAAATATTTTTGTTCAAGTTACAGTGTAAGTTGGAGACACGTTTAGCGTGCTAAATGGAAGGATAGAAAGGCAGAAAAGGATGTCAGGGAATTTGGTGAGTTGGCCTAATTGCCCTCATCAAGCGATGACAGAAAAAGGTGAAAAGTGGGATAAAGTGAGGAGAGTTAGAAAATAATCCTTAAAAAGGAACATATAATGAGGTTCTAATGGTGAATTGCTATGGAAGTAGCAGAAAAATTTAGTGGTGAAGGCAGAGAATAAAGAGGTCTGGGAAGAAAGAAAGGAGCGAGGACGAAAAAGAGGTAGAATCCATGATCGAAACTGGAAACGTGGAAAGAAGTGTAAGAAGCAAGTACATGATAAATGGTCCGGACAAAGTTCAGGACAAAGAGGAGGAGATAGAAAACGTAAATGATGTGGATTGAGGCACGAGGGTGTGAACTATGCTAAGGCAAGTAAAGCATGTCTTAAGTATAAGAGCAAGTCACATAACTAATGTTTAAGATGAAGCAAAAGAGGCTGTTTCAAATGTCAACAGTCAGAGTATATTGACCGGACAAAGGTGCTCTAAATGAGGGTGATGGTCATTGAAGGAAGAAGAAATGAAGGGTTTATGAGACTATGTATTGGCTATTAGAAGCTGAATAAGGTGACGGTCAGGAATAATTACTCATTGCCTGAACTAAAAGATATGTTGATCAATTGCAGAATGCTAAGTGTTTTCTATATGTGGTTGACCTTAGAACAGGTCATCACCGGTTAAGGAATAAGAAAGGATGAAGTTGTCAAGATGGTCTTTAGAAACTGAGACAGGCATTATGAATGCTTGGGGATGTCATGTGAATTAATTAATGCCCCGGTGGCGACTATGAATTTGAGGAATCAAGTCTTTTGAGAGTACTTGATCATGGTGTCGTAGCCTTATTGGTGACCTTATGAATGATATTAAGGGCAAAGAGGAGCTTGCGCAAATGGCAAGTTTGGAAAGTTTTAGGGAATATAACTGGTATGTCAAATTCGAGGAATGTGAATTTTGACTGGAAAATCAAGATGTATGGGGTTGATGCAGAAGCAGGTTAGGAGATTCGGGGAAAGTTGAAAAGGTAGCAAATGGGGAACGTCAAGAAAAAAAAAATCGGCGTTGAGATTAGTAGCTTCCTAAGTTCAATCGGAGGCTACCGGAGAGTAATTGACAATCTCTCTAAGATGTCTTATCGAAGAAAACTGACTGTGATGATTGTTACGCCAAGTTGATAAGAATGTGAACAACTCGAAATCAAAGTTTGAGTAAGGAGTAAAGGAAGTAATAAGTTGCTTCGCATGGAAATGCGACCAGCGCAACTTAATCAAATCAAGGAAGCTTAAGGCCAAGATAAAAGGACGTTGAGATCCAACGAGGATTTGAAGTGAATAAAAAGGGAAAATTTTGATGGTGATAAAGGTGATAATTTCGAATGTAAAGGTCGGATATATGTTCCGCCTAATGATGAATTGAGGAAAGGAATTGTGAAAGGTACTCATAGTTTAAGTGCTGATTCACTCAGAGGAGACGAAAATGAACCCTAAGTTACGATCAAAAACTTTGCTGGCCTAGCATGAAGAGGGATATATAAAAGTTTGTATCCTGATGTTTGGCCTGCTAACAGGTAAAAAGGGGATCATAAGAAGATCGCCAGATAGTGCAACCATTCTTTGCACCTGAGTGGAAGTGGGAACACAGTACGATGAATTTTGGTGTTTGAGGTTACCACGAACAACTAAGGGATATATGTCTATCTAAGTTGTAGTGGATAAGTTGACCAAGATATCCTGATTTATTTTACCCAGGAAGAATATGTTTCTTAACGACTTGCCCAAACTTTTGTTAAGCAAGGGGTTAGTTGTTATGGAGTTCCAGTAACTATTGTATCCGGTAGAGACGCAAGGTTCATCTCCAGAATTTGGAAATAAGTGAGTTAACCATGGGGACGGCCTTTTACCTCAGATGGATGGCCAGTCGGGACGTGCGGTATAAATATTACAAGAGTGTTGAAAGCCTGCATTATTTATTTTTGCAGAGCATTGGGATGAGCAGATATCCTTAATCGAAATTGTTGCATGTTGATTTATTAGAATCTATTTGGGGAAACAAAGACTATTTCGCACGAGACTGTGCAAAGAAATAGAAAACAAGGTGATCGATACCCAAGAGAGAAATCTTACTGCGTAGAATTAGCAGAAAAGTTATGCTGACAAGAGGTGTAGGATGTTGGAGTTTGAAGTGGGTGACCTAGTAAACTTTATAAGTGTCACCGTGAGAAGGAGTCATGCGATTCGGGAAGTGGAGGAGGTTAAGTCCGAGGTTCATCAGACCGTTTAAAATCCTGCCTAGGATTGAGAAGATAGCATACAAACTCGATCTACGTTCATGATTGAGTTAATTGTCGATCTACGTTCATGATTGAGTTAATTGTATGACGTGCATCACGTGTCAACGTTGAGGAAGTATGATCCCAATTCTATGCATGGGATCTAGTTGGAACAAGTTGAAATTCGAGATAATATCTCGTAATAGGAGGCACCGACAAAGATGGCCGATAAGAAGGAACATGTTTTACGTGTATGTTGGTGGTCAAAGTTGATTGAGAAAATCATGCGGTCAAGGAGGTTACCCTGAAATCCAAGATGCTAATGCGGTAATAATGTCCGCACCAAGTTGCAGAATGAGGTTTGTCCTTATTTCGAGGACGAAATTCATTTAAGGGGGCGAGGGTGTAATACCCCGGAAAATACCGGAGATTAATCTAACTGTAAGTTTGATTAATTAAGGGGTGCTATTTTATTAAGTAGCATTATGTTGGTGATGATTAAGTATTAGGGAGATAAATAAGGGGGTTAGTGTGGCCGTGGGGGTTGAAATGAAATTTTGGAAAGTTAAGGGGCAAAAATGTAATTTTGGAACATATGATGAACGGGATGCATATCTTTATTAAGTAGCATCCTTTTGATGATAATGAGGTGTTAGGGGGCTAAAGGAGGGGTTAGGGTGATTTTGGGGTCAAATTGTAATTTTCAAAAGTTGAGGGGTCAAAATGCAATTTTAGAAACTTGAGGGGCCAAAGTGCAAAATTTGAAACTTTGCAAAATGTGGCATAACCTGGGGAAAACAGGCCATGCACGATGGCCACCTCCTGCTTCCCATAACCTGAGTCATGGTGGGAAATTATAAAGTATTGATGGATGAAGATGAATGATGAAAATATAAAAGAAAATTTGTGGGGTTAAAAGTCGAATTATGAGAAAGTCATGAACATGAGCTGGGCGTGAACAGTAACCCGTGAAGAACACAGCAAACAGAGGAGAAGAAAAGGGAGGAAGAAGAAGGAGGGGAAGGAAAGAAAGAGCAGAAAAGTGAATTCGAACCCTAACAGGGTATGAATCTTGAACCCAATTTGTGAAATTGGTTGAATTCGTTCAAGTTGGTGACATAGATACATATATGTGTATACTCGGTTATGTATGAATTTGATTGGAGATGAAGAAATTGGGATGAATTCTTGTTAGAATCATGACATAAGACCCTAAAACAACAAAGAAAGAGAAAACGAATTAGGGTCTTGGATTGGGTTGATTTCAGTGTGCGTGGGTGTGTGATTAAGTGTGTTCAAGTGTGTGTTCTTCAATTTGGTTCATGGGTTTGAATTCAATTGGTTTAATTGTGCGAAATTAATGCATAATAATGAGTTTAGGACATGAATTGGGTGTATTATAATGTGTGTAAGTGATCTAAGATGAGTTCGTGAGAAGTTCATGTGTGATTGGAAGAGAAATGTGCCCAGGTGTGTAACTGTTGAAGGAGGAAGAAGATAAGTGTGTGTGCGTGAAGGTGAATTAGTGTGTGTGTTGATGTGAATAGTGACTGTTTTTGTCACTAAAGGTAGAAATTAGTTAAACAGTTTCTAATTCGAATTTTTACAAATAGTTAGGGTCAGATTTAGCCAAAGTGCAAAAAATAGACCCTAGTTATTTTTAGGAGACTTGTGTCTTGGAAAAATTTCAGATTTTTCCGAGGTCGAGAAGGGGGTGAACGGATGCGGGAAGTTTGGAACTTTACAGTGAAATTTAAAATATCAAATGATCGCGATTTTGCGCAAAACTTTTATGAGGACTCTATGATGCTGAGAAGTTCCATTTCCCAAGAGTTCGGGTCATTCCGAAGTCATTAGCCATTTTTGGTCGAACGGGCTTTTAAGCGCTCGGTCCGGAAGCCGGTTCGGGATTTTTGGGCGAAAATTCTGTAAAATACTTTTTAGCTCAAGAATGAATTCAGGAGGCTTAAAATAGCGGTTTAAAGCACCTTTGAGATTTTTATGATGCCGGGAACCCTTAGGGGGCATCTTGGTAATTTGCCACCCGGAAAGGGGTATTTTGGTAATTTTCCCGATAAAGTTTTTCAAAGGACTTTTTAGTCCGAAAAGAGTTGTAAAACACCTGAGAGGTTGTTTTGAAGCAGATTTGGGGTGTTTGAGTGGTAGTGAACCGTCATGGGGTATTTTGATAATTTACCTTGTTGACGCCAAATGTTAGGGAACGCGTGTAATTCAGCGTTCTAAATGATGGGAAGTGAGGAATGATGTTAATACGTTGAAATAATGAGATAGTGGCTATTGCTAATGCGTTGGTAAGCTAGGTTAATGATCCAATTATTGGACCAGATTAACAAGTCGTCGTAAGACGCTATAAACGATTAAATGGGAAGGGGTAGAATACGGAGTGTGTATATGTGGAATGGTTTCTAACGAGCAGAGTATTATTTGACTAGGTGATGCAGCTCGTTGCGATCAAAGATTGCGAGTTGCTTCGGCTATAAGCCAATCAGGTAAGGACAATACGGTTCTGATATGCTAATTCATTGTTCGATTAGCATGCCATGTTGATGACGTATTGTTGAATTCTTGTTGTTATGATTGGTCACCGGTAGTTATTGTGACCGGTATACGCATATTTGAATTGTGCTGTTGAGGACTTAGGGTAGAATAAATTACCTTAGTCCGCCCTGTTGATAGAATTTAGTGAGGATGATGGGTGTCCCAGTATGCTATGATTCGATTTGATTAGCATACTTGAAGTTGATGATGGTGTTGTGAAGGGGTTATTGTGTGATTGTTGTGAGATGCCGACAGTTATTGATAGTCGATATCTCTTCTCTTTGAGAACACTATTGAGGACTTGTGGCAAACTTCTCCCGAGTCCGCCCTGTCGTTGATGATGATGTTGTTGAGGTCGTTGTGTGTTGTTGTGAGATGTCTGCACTTATTGGTAGTCGACATTCATCTTATGTAAGAATGTTGTTGAGGGCTTGCGGTAATCTTTTCCCGAGTCCGCCCTATCGTTGATAATGATGTTGTTGAGGTCATTGCGTGTTGTTGTGAAATGTTGACATTTATTGGTAGTCGACATTCCTCTTATGCAAGAATGTTGTTGAGGGCTTGCGGTAATATTCTCCCAAGTCTGCCATGTTGATGATGTTATGTTGAACTCTTGTTGTTAAGTCTGAACACCGGTTGATCTTTTGATCCGGTATTCCTTGTTGAGCTATGTTGTTGAGGACATAAGGTGGAATAAACTTTCCCTTAGTCCGCCCCGTTGATGAAGTCATGTTGCTTGGCTGTAACGTGGTTAGGGAAAGCACTCTAAATGAGTTCCCTGCCTGTTGACAGTGTCTCTTCTATTTATTTGAGACTGAGATGAACATCCCGTAAAATGGGACATCAATATGATGAGGATGGCCTGTGAAACATGATCACTGGCAAAAAGGATGTAGGGCGCGCGAGTCGAGTCTGTCATGTCTGGTCAAGTCTAGTCTGTCGTGTCTGAGTTGCATTGCATTTGATTTTCTTTTGATGTTAATGATTTTAATGACTTGTATTTCGTTGATGTTTATCTTTTCAATTTCTTATTTTAGGGTTCACTTGCATAGTCAGTCTGTCTGTCGGTCAGTCAGTCTTGTCCATGATGAGGTGGCAGTAATGATGTTCTGTTGGGCCTTGAAGCCACTCAGTCTGACGAAAGAAAACATCGTTTGACAATTATGCTGATGTTGAAAATTTATTGACTACTCTTGATTCATTGCTATCGTTGAGATGATCATTATTCCTCTGAGTCTTTTGAATCATTTGTACACGATACTCCTCGTGTTGTCTTTACTGGGCGATTTGCGCTCATTCCTTATGTTGTATTGTGCAGGCTATGAGGTTGATCAAGGAGAACCTTCTAGTAAGGAAAAAGACACAAGCTAGAAAAGTTGAGTAAGGGGATCAGTTGTGTGAGGTAAGAACAACTAGGAATGGTCGAATGAAGAATGTGTTGCGAGATAGGTTGATAAGAGTCCTACGACTACAGTCGTATATTAGGTTGTATACTTTCATGTTGTTTAAAGACTTGAAAGTCTTCCGCTGCAATATGATGTATGTTTGTAAGAAAATTTTTGTAAGGACGCAATTTGGAGCGTCTATTAATGATGTATGAGTATGAGGATGTAGTTGCTCTGTATTCAGCACAGGATTTTGAAAGTGATTATGGTTGATAACTCAGCCCGGTGATGTCACTTGGGTTGAGGGTGTCACAGTTTCCAAGGCCGACTTCGACGCATTTCTTCGCCGGCTGTCAAAGGATTCTACACCGATTGACAGGCCACGCGCCATATGCTAATGAGATAGCCATCATACCATATCCACTCAAGTACAAGCAACCTACTTTTGTGCTCTTTAACGGACGTGAAGGCAACGCTCGTGAGCATTTAACCAAATTCGTTGGTTCGTTGGAGTAATATGGACCGGGCGATAGTTTGAAGCTGAGGGAGTTTCACAAGTCCCTCACAGGCTTGGCGTATACTTGGTACCATCAGATCCTTGCGGGGACTGTCCATTCATTGAATGAGATGGTCCAACTCTTCTTGGACAAATTCCACGATGAAACTGAACGCGTCACCATAGTGGACATCGTCGGCATTCGCCAGGCCCCCGGCGAAGACTTGACCAAATATGTGCACCGTTTTCATCTTAAGTGTCTCGAATGTACAGATTTCAGTAAAGATGAGACATTGGTGCCCATATGCATCAAGAACATGAATGACGTCTACCGGGTGCACCTCGAGAACTTGCAGTTGAAATCATGGGGACACCTCAAGGAAACGGCACGGCGTACTTACGAGACAGTCGAACCCGTCAAACCATGGAGGCCTCGCCTGCAGAATGCACTGCTGGCCTCAGCAAACACGTCCAGCACTCAGCGCAACAGCAACAGCACCAAAAACAACAACATCAATAATTACACTGGCTTTAAGCGTCAGTTCCCGGATTGGGACCAACGCTCCGACAAGCGGTGACAACAAGAGACTCCGCCTGCCTTTCCATGTGATTTGAATACGGTGAAAGAGCTCTTGACATAATGGGTTGCTAATGACAACAACTTCCAATTGCCACCTGTGCGGATCCCCATCACAGACGAAGAAAGAACCAGGCCCAACTACGGCTCCTTCCACCAGGCCCTTGGCCATCCTCTCAAGAACTGCAATGCATTGCGAGCTATCTTTGCAAGGAAGATCGTGTCATGTGACATGCAGCTGTGAAAGAACCACGATGTGCGGAAGGACCCGTACCCAAATCATGGCAATAACAACCGCGAGCATCAGGTGCTCATGGTTGTTACCGACCACATCGAGTCTCTCGTCCCCGAAGCTTCTGCGAAAATCTCGCATGTGGTCACAACTTGTGTACCTCCTGCCCCCCAGCCAGTGTCCTCGGCTGGCCAAATGACGAAGATCAAAGGCTTCTTTGATGAAATAGGGTTTTCACCCACGGCACGGACTTATCTCTCGGACTGTTTGATCGAGGTCACCACAGGCCTCGGGCCTGAATTCTTCGCCGCCCAGGCCGAGCTCAGACATATCCCTGCCACCGCATTCATTTTTTCGGACGAGGACTCACCACCAATTGAGCACCATAACCGGCCGATGTACCTTGAGTGCACTGTTAACTGCACCGGCTTCCGCCGCGCCTTGGTAGACTGCGGTGCCTCGATCAACATCATCTCTCTCATCATTTTGAAGCAGGCCGGTATACCACTAAGGAGGATCATCTGTGACCCCATCAAAATTACTGGCTTCGGGCAGGGCCCCCAGTCCACCCTTGGCCACATCACCGTCAACCTCATGATCGGATGCGAGCAACTCCTGGTCCGAAAAGCTAAGCCATGCCCTTTGGGCTTACAGAACTTCCAGACACACAGCCACGAAGGCCACACCATTCTCCCTCATCTACGGGGACGAATGTGTGGTGCCTGCCGAGATTGCAGTCACATTGGCACGACTATCCCTCAGCAGTGGTCTCGGGGAGGAGGAAACCAGAATGGTGGCACTTGAGGGCCTTGATGAAAAAAGAGCCAACGCCATGCGCCGAATGAAGAAATATCATGAGAAACTTGTCAAAGCCTACGGGAAGACCGTCAAACCTCGCTCTTTCACAGAAGGTGACCTTGTCCTCCAAGCCGCCAAGCATGTACGGGCCAACCTGTCAGCTCTTAAGTTCACACCCAACTGGGAGGGGCCATTTTAAGTACATACAGCGAGAAACAACGGCTCTTACCTCCTGCTCAATCCAGATGATAGACAGCTTACCGCCCCTGTCAATGGTCGCTACCTAAAGAAGTACTATGCATGACCGGTTTGCAGCTTGTTCCCCCCGACCCGCCACCTGCAGTTTAGAATGCTTAACGCAACATTTTGTGTATATACACACATGTACTGGCTTGTAACTTATGTTGCTTATTACAAGTTCCTTTTATGTAATGGCATTTTTTTTATCCAAGCACTATCAATATACAGTCTTTTCACTACATACATTTATGCTTAGCCTACACTTTTGTATTCTTTTCTGGTCATTAAGTGTTTGCCCTCGAATTAAAAAAAAAAAGGGAAGAGGGGAACACCAACAGACAACCAGCAGGCGCAAGACATTCAAACAATCGCAACAGACAACGATCGTACCATGCATCCACGAAAAATATTAACAAGACAGCACACAGCTACACTTCACATACCAATAAGATATATATGCATAAGAAGTTGTCGGCCACTATCGGGCACTGCCTATACATCAAATATGTCGTAAGACCTACAGAAAGCTAGATAACAAAGCTACTACCGGATGAGAGCTCCACGCCTGTAATGTCTGACGCTGAACCTGTTGTGCCGACCATCCCGCCTCGAACTCGCCCTGTCGCCTCAGACGCTCAGCCTCTTGTACCTCCACATCCGTCCGCCACCTCTGGAGATCGCTCAGTCGTCTCTGTAAATCAGGCAGCTGCCTCTCTATCTCTGCGCACCTCTCTTTCAATCACGACCAACTCTCCGTTGATCTTTGACCGCTCCACCTCCAACCCTGTGCGCCGCCTATCGAGCAACATCTCCTCCATACGCACCAAGGCCATCCTCTCACCCACACCACCACCCTCGCTCCTCGACCTAAGAAAGTCAGCCAGCCAATCTAGCTGCAAGCCTAGAGAGGTGAACAGCACGAACTCTGTCAGCGACCGCTCAATAAACTCTGTCGTCCAGCCCACCGCGGGAACACTCGCAAAAGGCAGCAACCACTCCACAAATCCTGAGTACACCCACCTCTACAGAACTGGGTTCCCCACAGTCACCCCCCTCAAACGTCTGCGGGTACACTGCCTTCATCAGCTCCAACCGGTGCACCATCTCAGAAGGTAGTTGGAGGTTCTCCCATGATACCACGTCGGCCTGGCCGCTCGACTATCCCATGCTCGCCTCTCCAACTGTTGTGCCACTCACCACCATCACAGGCCTCTCCCGCACTCCTCCTACTGCCTGTGAACTGACGGTCATCAAGTGCATCGCCATCAACGTCGCACTTGCCTCAAAAGGCCGACCCTAACGATGCCCCCGCAACAGACTACACTGGTTGTACCGGGATCTCCACCTCCTGAACCGGGGCTGCCACCGCAGGCTCCAACTCCACCGGATCCTCCAGCTCAACCACCGCGGTCTCCATCGCCGTACCTGTCCACCAGTAGCCGCTAGCATCGAACATCAGCGACTCGTCAACCGCCCCACCGTACACATCATCCACTCTCTCCTCAGCACTCGGCAGTGGACTCACCCTGCCACTCATGCCAGCCCCCGATGTACCGGCCACCGCCGGCTCATCCCAGCCTGCCGACTCATCCACCTCAACTGCCTCCACCTCCTCTGCATCGGCAATCGCACATGCATCGCCGACTTCCTCCACTGTCTGCTCCTCATATTCCTGTCAAAAGAATCGTCAGTACCTAAGCTTTCTTTTTTTCTTATCGTATCAACAAGCGAGACTTAATCAAAAAATAGCTATCACAAGGATTACCTCAACCGCTGGCTCCTCCGATGCCTCTCGCGGCCTCTTCGACCCTACCAAATGTGAGCCCGAGGCACCTGCACTCGCCTGACGAGCACTCTCCATCATACCCACCCGAAGCGTCGAAAGCGGTCCCTTACCGGCCCCTGGCACCCGATGTGCCGCCACCACCGGCTCCTCTCCATGGTCCTCCTCCGGGGCATCCTCATCGGACCCCTCACCTTCCTCCTCCGACTCCTCATCTGGATCTTTCTCA